>CCAG010015105.1:0-17718 GCA_001077435.1 Glossina morsitans morsitans
AAAAAAAAAAAAAAAAAAAAAAAATCCTTTTTAATTAAATAGCGAGAGACTTTGAAAGTACATTTTTATAAAGTTTGCCCTAAAGACTACAAAAACGAGAATTTCTCCTCTTTCTTTCTTTCTCTCTTCTATCCATTTGTATATGTTGTCTAGTTTCCCAATTTAATACCTAATACATAGCAAAATTCTCTTTTGCTTATAATTACTTCAATTGCTACAGACACGCACACAACTTGTACGAATATTAAAACTTATTATAAACGAGAAATGGCCTTTTTTTCGCAAGAAGACGAAACATTTAAAGCGACCAACAGCTAATATATAATAGATATATAGATACATACATATATATGTATATATACATATGGAATTTGGAACAATATTTGTGGGATTGTAGCCTGCGAAAGCTATCACATGTTCAACCAAATGAATTGATCAATAATTTAAAACTGTAATAGCCTTCAGGCGAGTCCCCTTCTTGTTCTGCTTGTTCCTCTGCGTGTTCCTCTATAAAAATCATCATAAGCCAATGTAATAGAAATCAATGTTTGCTCGCACTGTTAAGTGTTCAAAGCCACGCAATGCGAGTAATTTCGCTTTAAATTTTGGATCGATATTCGTCAAACTTTAGTTTTTCAATGGAAAACACGTTCACGTTCACGTTCACGTTCGCGGAAATTACAAAATGCCCTATTAACAACTCATGTCTCAGTTTTCTCTTTCTAAAATTCGCCAAGACAAGTTTCTCTTTATTACAATCGATCGCTATTTGTCAGATTTTTAATTTACTCTGCTAACTTCCCATTGTTCGAATTGACCCTAACCCATACCCTGACCCATAGTTAAATGCATTTTCTTTTTTTTTCTATACCCTTTCAATTTCGATTCTAACATCAACAGGCACAACAACAACACAAACAGAGGAAGTGATGAACTTGATTTAGCCCCCCTTGCGGTCCCCATCGTTATATTTAGTTGTGGTTTTACCGGACTAATCGTATGTTCCCTTCTCTGCCCGTAAAGATTGTTGTTGTTGTTGACATCGCTTATCATACATATATTATCATTGTTGCCTTTGTTGAGAATACATTTGTTTATACAATGCTGACAACATATTTACTTACTTAGCATTGCAGTTTTATTTATTCGTCATTTAATTGCTTCGCATTATTTGCGATAGTAAAGAATGGAAAACTTGTACACATGCCTCAGCGAAATTATAAGTTTTTTAGTATTGTGCGAAAATGGACGCAAATGCACATGCATACACATGTTCCCACTATCACATTAACACTCGAATATTTACTTTTTTGCCTGCAACACTTTGTATTTAGTGCACTAAGATCATCACGTTTATTACTTAGCGAGCATGAAGTGAAAAGATTCGACATAACTTAGACTTGCTTCTAAAATATGTATGTGAACAAATTCAGAGGATGAGAACGTAATCACGTTTATTACTTAGTGAGCATGAAGTGAAAAGATTCGACGTAACTTAGACATGCTTCTAAAATATGTATGTGATTTAATTCAGAGAGTGGGACCGTAATCCTGCCTTCAATGCAAAATCATTTGATGATTATTCGCACTATGTGATATACATTTTAGTGAATAAGAACTGCTTTCTACATCCATCAAGTACGTACATACATAACAACCTCTTCTTATTAATAAGAATTAGAAAAAAATTAACAACCACTGAGTCGCTCGGACTGTTTTTCTTTTATCAACTCAACTCAACTCAACTCAGCAACCACTGAGTCGCTCGGACTGTTTTCTTTTATCAACTCAACTCAACTCAACTCAACTCAATTCCTCAATAGCTAATATAAGTTAATGCACTTGCGGGACTCAATTAACTCTAACGGCATTCTTCTATGCCTTCATTTAAGCTGCAATGCTATCGTCAATATTTTCAGAAGCGTTTTTGCCCGCTTCGTACCCGTTCCTACTACGCTTGCCTAACATGGAAACATACAGACAGTGTAGTATTGACCATTTCGTGGTGAAGAGCGCTATCTGTGATTGATACTTGAACACGCTTTTCACAAGCATAAGCCACCAGCTATCTGGTTATCTGGTTATCAGCTTCGTGAAACGACGAACACGAAACGAAGACGGAGGAAAAGAAATTTATTCTTTCAAAGGAGTAGAGTGGCAAATCTTCCGAAATATAGTCCCAGAGTGGAGTACAATTTATTAAACAAATTAATATCAAAAGTACATGCGTAAAGGACGTATGTAAGCGAAAAGTTTTCCTTTACTTATTTGTGTATCTTTTTTTTGTATAAATATTTGCAAACCATCTCTCTCTTTCTCTCAAAACTTTCAAATAAAAGTTAAAACTTTACGGTGGCCTTGTGGCGCTCGTGCAGAGCAAACCACGTTACGTTTACTTTAAGACAAAAAAGTTTTTCAACAGACTGCAAACAAAAGAAATGAGAGACTATCGTATACCTTACACTCATTGACCGATCGGCGTTCATTTCACAGCGCTTTGCTTTTAGTTTTTTATCAATGAATTCGCAAGTTTTTAAAAATTTTCACTAACTGTGCAGATGTGTGCATCCGCTTTCAAAACTTGATGAAACAAACGCACAATCAACAAACTGAAATCGTGGAATTAAATTCTCCAACTCATCAAAAACGCATGTCGCAAGAGTTTTGATCGATACCCTTTTACGATTTTTTAGGTGAAACCATTGTGTCATTGTTAGAGAACTTTGCCGAGAACTGAACCATGAATGGGTGGTTGCTCGCAGTTTCGTTTTGAACTCAGCTTCAGGCCATCGAAAACAAATGGTAATCAGACAAAGCAAGCCGTATTAATTAACCTATGGGTGGACTGACAATGTCGTTCTGAAAGACGACGCCTTCCCCTCTAATCAATTCTAGGCAGTTTACTCTACTCGCTCGTGTTAGTTACACAACACCTGGCAGTGGAAAGTGCAATCCGACGTATGGCATGGTTGGAGCAGCTCACAATGTACCATGCCCTTCGAATCCCTCCAAACACAAAGCATTACATTACGTGCTTGGTAAACCTCTGTGCAACTTTATCACAGTTTACACACTTCATGGTTATGTGACCCACATTTCATAGCAGCTTATCAGTTCTATTGCGATTTGCAGATAAAAATTCGAAACATTCATTATATCGCTCACCTTTTATCCATATGCTATCCAAATGGAGGTTTTTCTTTTCGTATCCAGTCTGATACAAATGAACGAAAACTGTAGTGCGGTTGATGTTCATTCAGTTCCGTAGCTGTGTCATAAAATGTGCCGGCCTCACTCAATTTATTAAAGAGTTCGATTGGCTTTAACAACGATGAGCGGGAACAGGACTTGTTTTCAACACCGAAATATCTTACCATGGAAACGAGCATCGCTATTTTTGACGATAATTTGACGAGTATTTTCGACACGATTTTTTTCACAAACATGCGAAACATTATCTTCTCTTACGTTGTGAAACATTGAGAATTTTCGACGAATTTTGGCTCATTTTCAAAACGCAATTTTTGTTACCTGAATCTGTGGCGATTATCGGATTTGACTTTGAATTAAATTGTGATTCGATAGTGTTAGTATTATTGGATTTACGAAATTGTAACGACACCTAACGGGAAATAAATTCACTAACTCTTGCAATTACCTGATAGTAAACGGATGCCTCTGAAGTGCAAATTTGTCGCGTCAAACTCACTCAGTATATAGTTATTAGACTGCACTAGAACACGATGTACATCAAATACGTTTTCTTATTGTATCGTACATAGCATTGAATACGCAATGACAAACGCAAGCCGATGTTTCAGCCTGACCTCATTGGGAAGAATATTTAGGTGGGAAAAGTGGGATAAGATGAAAGATTTATTTATCCGATTGTAAGATTTTTGAAAATTAATTTCCAACATTTTCAACCTAAACTTTGCAAAGTTTTTCCTTAAATTACTTCAGCTATTAAAAGTACAACAAAACCATTTACTAAGAGGATATACAGTCCATTATTTATTTTCTTGCAATCCGTTTACCTTTACACAAAAAATTCATTTATTTAGTCATTTATTTTGTACACAATTATTGCGTTTCTCTGCCCGTCTGCTTCAAGGAAATATATGGCGAATATTTTCTAATTGAATGGATGAAAAGGAACGCAAGGAAGCAAGCGACAGTTACAAATTATCAAAAAATTTTAATTTTTTCCACTTTTTTTTGATTTTATTTGCATCTTCTCGTCATATGAACGCTTGTTCATATATAAAAACCTTTATGGACAAAAGTGTCCAAACAGATTGCTACTCTGGAACAAATTTCATCGTAGAGTACTAAAAATGATATCTTGTTATTGTGTGGATATAGGCTTAGCTTTTCAGAAGACCCTTTATGCGAGAGAAGGGACAACGTGTTGTTCCATTCAATTTGAAATTTTCCATATTCATGTCGGGTATAATAAATCGGCTGACTTTTATCAAATATTCGTTAAATGTTTTGTCCTGCAACGATTACTTCAAACTAACGCTCTATATACGCAATGGGCGTAAAAATGGTTTGAATCATTAACACTTTCAATGGCGTTCTAGCTATAACTAGCAGGAAATCGCATACAGACATCATGCACGCAAACATGCTTCAATGGATTCAAAAACATTTCAAAATCATCGGCACAAACATCTTCCAATATGGTCCTAAATCACTCGATAAGATAAACAGTAAGTCTATCTTAAATCGCTTTAAGTACCCACAATGCCCACATTCACACGAACTTAGTACACCCTCAATACGCGATTGCCGTAGCCTAGGAAAAAAGGATATACAAAGACGGATCCAGTGTATTCGTCCAATCAACCCCTTACTTATTTATTGGAATTATTTTACTTTTTCAAGTATTTCCCTATTCAACTAACACATATGCATATATTAGACTTTAAAAAAAAACAAAATGAATTTGAAAATATTTTTATAAAATAAAATTTTATAATCAACGTCACCGTACCGATTTTTATGCTTGTCCTGTGCGAATGAATAAAACGCATTCCACTTGGTTTTTCCATATAAACTTAAGCAGAAGGTCGGCCCATCGTAGCATACTTGTGTAACCTTCTATACTGAATTCATTAATGCATTCATTAATTTTCATTTTATGGTAATTGTTACTATTAGTTTCCCCGTTGTTCGTTATCCTTAAAATGCCTTCGCCCGAAACACATGAGAGTTTTTTTCAAAAATTTTATGCCAACACAATATTCACAATATTTTTTTTTTTTTTTTATTATTATTATTTACGCTTTTTACATTTGGCTTAAACGAAATTTTGCATGTTTTCAAAATATTAACACTTAACACTTTTACATATCATTATTAATATCAGTATTTCAACGGCAACCTTTTTTTCAGTCGATAAATGCCTCTAATGTTTCAATTTAAACCTATTAAATCATTTCCATGTACATATATATATATATATACGTATAACTAACATATAACTAACATTTAATTACATGACTAGTGTTGAAACTGCAAATTAAAATTATTCAATATCGTGCGTGCGTGCGTGTATGGATGTTTTAAGTAGAAAAATAACCAAAATGAAGTAAGAACGCCACGTTCGCCTTAAATAAAACGCTTAGTACCCACACCATCAACGCTTATATTTCTTCCGCGATATGTACAAAATTTGATGGAGATTATTTTTCATATATCTTTATGCAACTTTATCATATGTCTTTGTGGCAAGTTTTGATATCCTATCCTGTTTTTTATATCCTACACCCTTTGTGGTACAGGGTATATTAAGTTATTCCGGACGTATGTAATACGCAGAACGACTTAAGATAGACTCACCGATCGATCGCTTCAGAATCGTAATCTGAATTGATCTGAACATGTCTGTCCGTCTGTCCAAGTGCATTTGCGTTCAAGCTGCAGGTCGCAATTCTTAAGATATTTTAATAAAATTTGGTACAGTGACATGTTTTGACCCAAGGACGGATGGTATTGAAAATGGTTCGGATCGGTCAACTTTTGCGATCATTGCCCATATAACGCTCTATTCTGTGCAGTTGTTGTATGGTAAAAAATTGCAATTTTCAATATGTCACGGCAAAAGTGACTAAGTAGTAGTATTGCAGCATCCCAAATTAGTATAAAAACTTTTGATCGGTTGGGACAATTTTTGAACCCCTTCTTATAACGAAAACTGAAGTTCCAACGATGATGACAATTTTATCATGATAGTAATTTAAGAGAAAAAAACGAACTTTACCAAATTTGGACCATCTTGGCCTATTTTTTGGACCCTGCCTTATGTAAGGATTAAACTTGTACTACATTAGTTTGCGTATTGAGACCCTCCCTTCCCACAAATACGCACTTGAAAAATATGCCTTTATATGGAAATACGTTGTGTTGCTACAATAGAAATAAGAATTGTGTTAGACAATAAGGTGCAGGACGCTTAATTGTCGGCCTTACCCGACTATAATGTTCTTACTTCTTACTACATGATCAAGTGGTTAAAATATTTGGAAAATTTGTTCAAGTTTTTTCGCATTACTTGGTAATTTCGCTTGAAGGTGAATACCAAGTACCTCTGAAACAATTTGATTTATGTTTTTATTTATTTATTCGTATTTTTAAAGTTTTCGCTTCTAAGAACAACCTCCAAATACTCCTTAGGTTATAAACACACACGCATTAACAGTGCGATTTAAAATCTCACGTTTACATTCAACCTTTACTTTACTCGCTCTCCGATGAAATATTTTGACTATTACAAAAGGAATAACGAAATTAGTTCATCCCATTGCAATAAAACAATCTGTTTAAGCAAAACTTGCCAGAAAACAAACAAAAAAAAAAAACGTAATATCCAAAGCACTTTAACTCTAACGAATGGACTGTGGACTGTCATCCTTGCGATGAGTTTGAAACCTTTTATGCTTAACTTAGGCTTATAGGATTTTTCAAGAAGAGAGAAAGAGAGAAAGAGAGAGAGAGAGAGAGAGAGAGAGAGAATTTCTTTTTAAAATTAAAACAAAAAAAAAAAAAACAATAAAAAAATTCAGGAAAGGAAAAAATAAATTTTTTTTGTGGTTATTTTCGATGTAGTGAAATACAAAGTAATTTAAATAGCTAACGAGAGACTTCTGTTTCAGCAACGAGCCCAACGAACCTAATTTTCAAAGTCACTTTCAAAGTTCACTTAAACTCTGGTTCGGATGTATATCCCGCCCTAAAGGACTTAAAAAAAATGCCTCTTTCGTGTTCGTTTATTTTGGTGATATGAACTTTTTTAGCTTTAGAGTTTATTTGGGAATCTGTTTCCTCTGCTTCCAGGGTCGATTTGTTGACGTAAACGTTTGAACAAAGATCCAAATTTCTATATTAGGTTTGCTACTGAAGCGTAGACGCACCTCATTCGCTTTTAACTGTTGAACAAAACATTTTGAGCTCCCGACAAGGAATATAAAAAATGCTCACAAGTTGCGAAACCGAAAAAACGGCCAACCAATCATATTTTTAATGTCAACTATGTACATCGAACCTAATCAACTCTCGCATAAAAGTTTCGAAAACACATTTCAGCATCGTGGATTCGAAACCCAGTCAGTCGCAATGTCTATTATTTTGAACTAACACAAAACACACATATTTCTTCTTTTGATTTGATGGCATCATTTCAGAGCAAAATTGCAAACTAATCATAATAACGCTCACGTGTATGTGTTAAGCGCAAATATATCCTTCGAAGGTATCATATACAGCAACAAGCATTTGGTTATACTTTCCTTAACTTAAAAATAATTAAAAAGAAATTGCTCGACATTGGATTGTCTAGTGGTTATGATGCCCGGCCATTAGCCAGGCGATCCTGGTTCGATTCCTGATGCAGCAGACCCATGCCTTGTACTTTACATATATATGTATATATATATAAAAGGGCCAATATTTCTAATCTGATCTGGTGCTTAGTATGCCCGGCCATTAGCCAGGCGATCCTGGTTCGATTCCTGATGCAGCAGACCCATGCCTTGTGCTTTACTTATAGATATATAAAATGGCCAATGTTTCCAATCCGTATCCATTATATTGATTAATTGGGATTATCTGCGTGGGTTACTAATACCAGCGATACGCATGTGTACATGCATCCATCTACTTTTTATACTCTATACTGCTTGTGAATATAATAAAATTTTTACAAAGGAAATTAAATTTCCGAAATTTTGATCACGCCATGTGGTCTTTTGGACGGGCTTACTCCCTATATGCGGGCTGTTATAAAAAGTATGTCTTTGCATGAAAATAATGTGCAATGTTTGATGTGTGATTATCAAAAGGGGCGAATAAATGGGTGTAAAGTAGTAGTAAAGGTTGTAGTAGTAATAGTAGTAGTAGTAGTAGTAGTAGTAGTAGTAGCAAAGGTCGGCTTTGCCTAACTGTAATTCATTTCATAGTTTTCAAGAGGTATGAAAATTGAAATTTTTCTGTTTTAAACGATAAGCCGGTTTTACAAAATCATATGAGAAAATTCGGTTAAAAATAAATTTTTAATATATTGTTACAAATTTCCGCTCCTCGATGCGGTTCGTATCACTAGATCGTGGATATTGAACAGAAAATGCACTTCAAAGTTTTATTATGTTCCTAAATCTAGGATTATTTACAATTTATTATTTATTTTGTTTTTAACGATACTTTTTGACTGCTCAACACAACTGTTATTATCCTTTACTTGAATGTTCTCGTACGACTCGATGTTCTCTTCCGACTAAACTGCTTTCCGCAAATAATCTACTTATACACATTTTTACAAGCATATTACGATCATCTAACTTCATGGCTTCATGGCTTCATTTTTAATCCGTTAACCTGGTTGTCTGATAATCTTTTTCGTCGGCCGGTAGCTGCATGAGGAGACGCGAATATACACTAGCGAATTTATTACTTACGAAAATCAATTAGTTAGCATTAACTGGATTTGGGTTTTTCGTAACAATATGGGGAAAATTTGAATGGAATAGTAACGCTAGTTGGATCCTCACCCATATAATGATGTGGCTATAATTTGTTGTATTTTATGTTGAAATTAAGGCAAAAATAAAAATTTCACTTCTAAACTATGTTGAGTACAAAGTATGTTTCGATCACATAGGAAGGACTCTTGCTCGGGCGTCTTTTCATATAAGTGGGTCCTCATGACATGAAACAACAACGTGTAATTTGGAATAATTTATACCCTCGAATAGGCGAAGAATTGTTGTGAGTAAGTAAGTGAAGCGATCTAAGGCCTGTAATAGTTGCCCTTGTTCGTCTGTAGCGTTTTGATTGTTTTAAAAGTAAAAAATAATTTTCCTTTTTAATGCGTTCCATTCGATTAGTTCGCTTTTGAAAGGAACTCTTGTCGAGAATCTATACATGTAGCATATGTAGATAGACAGACACACGTATATGTATAGCGTAGCAATACTACTTTGTATTACATATGTTTTCCGTTAAGTGAATTCACTATGCTATGCTATGCTTTTCTAGTGAAACTACAACGTGTGTGGCTGTGTGTGTGATGGGAATTCAATCCACCAATGTTTTACTAAATTGAAAAAACTGCAATGAAACATAAAAACGTGAAGTGCACATGGAAACTACATGTTATTGGCCGCAGGTAATGTGAAAAACATATAAGAGGAAGACACGATAAGAGTTTTTTTGTCAGCGACAAACAATGAAGCCATTTATGGTTTAGACGACCTCGTCAAATATATGCATATGAATGGTGATCATGCAGGAAGGCATCAATATTTGATTGTTTGTCTGCAGTCGAAGGTTTCTATCAAAGTTTTGACCCCATCCCATATACATGGGATTATAAATCATTTATTGGCTGGAAATTTATGATTTTTTTTTTTTTTTTTTTGCTGTTATCTAATGTCGATGTAGGTTCGTTCGGCACATCATTTTCACCTCTTTTTAAAATTGTATGCCTACGGAAGTGAAGCACACAAAATTGGTTCGATTTCTTTCCATTGAGAGTAACACTCTATCGGGCCTCATGCAGTCGTTTTATGCATATGTAAATTGTGTTGCGAAATGCAGTGCCGAAATTAGATAATAGATTAGAGAATAGATAAACAGATATTGGAAGACATGTAGTATGTAAATAAGGTCACAACAACTTGTTTCTATCTTTGCTTCGAATTCCATTTACATATTTATTCACAGAACAGAACATGACACGGAAAGTGATTATTACCTTTTTCCTTTCTACCCAATAACGACAAATGCAATTGTCTGCTAACTAAAGGAGGTGTTAACTCTCTCACTCTCTCTCTCTCTCTCTCTCTTTCTTAATCTCTTAATATTTTTAAACAAAACAACTAAAAATAACAATTGTTCCGCTTCATTTGCCTTTCGATTGCGGAAAATTGGTCTGACTGATGCTGACAATTAAATTTGACTTAAATTTACGCGTGCAGTTGGCACAAAATTCCGCTTTTTAAAACAAAAACAAAAAAAAAACATTTCAATAAATTGAAAAACAATAAATAATTTCATGTACAATTATTTCTTATTTATTTTAATAAGAAATGTTAATTTTTAGTAAATATTTTCGGCACATAACGTAATGAGGAGAAGTTTTTTTTTTTTTTTTTTTGTATCTTTTGTCATTTCAATATTTCAATCAATATGAAAGAAAATTTGCCGGAATCGAGGAAAAGGAAGAAGACGAGAAAGAAAAAAGGAAAATTAATGAATCAAAGAAGCACAGAAAAAAATATGCCAGCATAGGGATTACAATAACAATTGTAACGAAAATTTTAAATAAATAAATCGCTCGTGAAAAATATGACATCAGACGAGCTAGCGTCCGGTCTAATAAGTGAGAGAAATTCGATATTATTCATTAACATACTCTCCTTCAAGCGCGACACATTCACATGCCGACAATGATCGTGGTTGCCCAATGCCTCTCGCACCAATCAATAAATGTTGATTTACCAACTGCCAAGTCTCTTTAACGTTTATCACGCCACTGTTTCAAGAGCTTCAAGAGTATTTTTCCCCATCAACGAGCAATTTTTAATCAACACATGACCCATTCTTTTTTATCCATTGTTTGGAAAATTAGGTAACTGGAGTCAGTAGTCAATCCCACTGTAAATTGTAAAATAATTATCACAATCTTATGAAATTATGAGACGTACCGTTTAAAGGTCGATGCTATGCAATAACTGTCATACCGATGCTATGTCAACAGTGATGCCTTATATATGTTAGACCGGGAACTTTTTGAGCGCTATATTAATTAGCTTTAGCATATAATATATAGCAAATGTAAGAAGAAATTTGTAAAAAATATACTCGATTTTGGAATCCATGATACCCATAGCACTTCAAATCGCATAACGAATCTGATTTGAGGTAGCCAGCCGTTTGGCCTAAAAACTAATTCGCGAATATCTCAACTTAATCGAAGAAAAAAATGCATTTTATACGAGAGTATTCTCCAAGACATTTTGACCTATCGCATATACCTGTGAGGAACGGTCAGTAATTCGAATGTTGAAATGCTCCGAAAATATCAATCCACAATTCTTCGCCTTAATGTTAATGTTCCGCTTTCGGTTAGCAAGAAAACTATTTATTCATAATGACCTTCATAATGACTTTCCATTCAACGCATTTCTTCAAAATGTCTTATCACACTGATTAGTCACGTAAATCCTTTGGCAATTATCACGTGTCTCAGATGATGATAAGTCTATGAATACGAACCAATTTTTCTACAAAGGCAATGAGACAAATAGATTCCAATTCCACTTTAAATTTCTTAGCGTAAGAACCCAAAATAGATTTCGGGGCAGGTTCGATTGATTCAAAATGTTAACTATGGAACGAAAAATCTTAAGACAGAACGATTCATTCAGGTGTTGGTCTTTTTGTAATAGAAGGGGCAGAGACAATTGTAAATTTTTCACAAAAAATTAATTTTTTTTTTTTTTCTATGGACCTAAAAGGTCCCTTAAGTAGACAAGAATTGCATAAAAGGCCAATTGTGGGCATGACAACATTTTAAACGGTCAATGAAAATTGATTTTTTCTTTTTTTTTTTTAACATAATTGTATGCGTCTTTCTCTAAGCAACTTGCAGAATTTTCAAAGTCTTCTTCTTGTTTTTTTGTCAAGCCTTCCACGATACCGTTAAAACAATATTCTCGAGTAAAATACGTACGATTTTTTCGATATGTTAATTTAAATATTTCTTGTTAACGAGGTAGTGGCCCTTTTGATCGAAAATTGTAATCAAATATCCGGCAAGCGTAAAAAACTCAATACTTTTAAAATTCCGTACGCACTTCACTAGATATAAGAAAATGTGTGTGTTATGGGAGTTCTTTTTGGTTTTCTAATTCAATTTTGTGCGAGTTGCACAGCACCTCTCGCCACCACATTACCTAGCTGTGGTGATGTCATATTTTATTATTATTCAGAAATATATATATATATATATAAACTCCCCGAACGTTATTACTTTATTGCCTTTCCTTCCATTTCAAAAGCGAAAAAACACATGTCTAAAGAAGACCTACTGCAAGGACCTTATCTCTTAAGACGAATATAACTTCTTTACGTTTATTTAAATATCTTAACTATTAAGTAAGTGGTTTTTTTTTAATATATACCTAGACATCCTTCATTCAGGTATGCTAACGGAGGTAGCAAGGAGGTTTTAATGCAGCTAAAGATCTGATCTAAATCGAATATTGTTGTCAAGATGATACGTTCCGTATATCAGTTGTTTATTTTGATGTTGAAACAACAACAAACAAAGAAGAAAGAAACAACAACAAACCGAAATCAGGAACAAATATATATATATATATATGTGTGTGTGTGTGTCGATGTTGGATGTAGGGAACAAGAAATTCAGTATTCGATGCAGTACGACTCGTTTTTGAATAAATAAATGAAAAAGAAAAGAAAAGAAAAGAAAAGAAAAGAAATTAAATAATTTTGATGAAGTTTTTTATGAATGTTTGTTTGTTTACTCAGATTAAACTATAAAAGTCTTTTTGAGCTCTGCCGTATAAATTCGCCCAAAAAAGCCAATTTTTCACTTTTCCGGCCATTTGAAAAACAACTCTCGACTAAGCAAATATTTATACGCGTGTGATACGGTTTTGTTTTCTTTTTATTGAAATAAAATTAATTAAAATTCTGTGCAAAAAGAAAAAGAAGAGAAAGCTAGTGAAGTGTGTGCAGTTATGCATAGAAAGATGAAAAAGACGCCTGACTGGCGGCATTTATAAAATATTGTTTACTATGAAATCAACTTGCTTGCTTGGGTCTGATCCAACCGCCGTCTCTTCAAACTAAACTGTTTGTTAAAAAAATATATATACATATATATATATATATGTATATATATAAGAGGCTTTTGTTCATATTTACGGTGTTCGCTTCGTTGCCTTAAAATGTTGAGATGTACGTATGCATGCATGCATGCATGTATGTATCTAGGTATGTATATATTGTAAATTTATTTATTCTATTACAAGTAGAACAGATATGTGTAAATGGCTTTCAAGGATTTTTTAAAGAAGAAAATTGAGAAAGATTTTAAAAGGTCTTGAGCTCTTACTTCTGCTCGCCTCGGCGACAAGGTGGGAGTAGTAAAAACATATCCTTTTATTTAATGCCAAAACCAATAAATGAACAAAAAAAAATAATCATTTATTGCAGTATATGCATATACATATACATATGCATATATATTAAAAATCAATTAAATAAGTGCAGCATATGAAGCGCAAAACCGAACGAAATACACATTTGGTAAAGAGTTTTCAAGATGCATATATATATATATATTTGTGTGTGTATGTATGTGTACATTACCCCATGATATACATCCAGTAAAGAGAGTTTTTCATGTGCGAGCAAAATCATTTGTCTTGGAATTAGATTATTTTGTTAACTTTGAATGGACTTCGCTCACATCGTACGAATATGTGAGTACAGGTAACGTTGAAGTAAAGGCGAATTTCATTTATGAGAACATTACTTTGCTGGCTTGAAAAGACCGGAAATTATTATTCGAATTTTTCTGTCATAAATGAATTTTTAAAATATTTATTAAAAATCTTTTGATTGCAAGTTTTACTTACTCCCCCGCTATCGCTCATATCTGCTTCGCATATCGTTAGAAGAAGTTGCCGCTTTTATATTCTACATCGCGTATGGTACAGGATATATTTAGTTTGTGCAGACTACGATTGTTTTAACATCCAGAAGAACTTGAGACAGACCCACCCCTTTATTATATCGACCCGAACAGAATCACGTTTCTGATGCGTTTACATAAAAATAATTTATTATATATTTTTGTTGTATTATTAATTAAGCAAAATGGTTAAGGGTTTTGAATAGTCGTCGTTCCTCGACTATGCTCGTCTTACTTGTTTAAAAAAGAAATTTGTTTTGCACCAGCTGTCTTGTTGTGCGACTAACCGTATACGGTTTATATAAAATTGTGTTTTCTTTTTTGAATGTAAATGTTTTTCCATAAATCAATTACAAACACAAAAAAGAAGAAAACGGAAAAAAGAACAATCAAATAACTAAACAAAACGATTTTAAAGATGATATAGAAAAAAAACAAAAGCAAAGCCAATTGAAAAACGAGAAAAGATGATAGGAGAGAAAATCTCTCCCCCTCAGTTAAATGGTCGACAGGGAAACCAACTTGGCTATCTATCTCGCTATCTGTCTGCGTAAGTCATGCATATAAGCATTTATTTCTTTATTTTTTTTTTTTTAAATTCTTTTCTTTTTCGTTTATTATTTTTACAATTCGCAATGGAAACGGAAATATATCCAGCGAGAAAAGTGAAAGCACACATAAAATAGCAAATATTAAATGAATTGAATTGAGTTGAGAATTGAATTAAGCTGAGCATCTGTCTTCGATAGTGCACGAACGCCCAGCAGCAACAGCAGCAACAGCAGCAACAATGCCATGAAGTGGAAGTGCTCGCACTATATTAAGAAAAATATCGTAACCGAATGAATGAAAAAGGAAAAAGGACGGAACGACAGATAATCCCTATAATTTATGATTACTTCATGCAACAAAATTCTGTCACGGGGAGGAAAGCAAAATAAATTAATATATTTAAGTAAACCTTTGCCTTCACCATCTTTATTGCAGTTGAAGGGCAGGAAAAAAATTTGCGGGCCACTTATAGCAAACAAAACACAACCGCAAAACGAATTACAGATAAAAAGCTCAATATTTCGTCGAATAGAATTAAAAAAAACAATTTTTAAACGTATGCTGAAAAAACAAATTTTTCACGCCTTACATCATCACTTACCATACGGTAAGTGACCGTTTGGTTTATGCGAATGTACGCAACATCTCCAAGAATTTGTGAGATAAACTCACTCTTTACCACAACACATTTATTTTCTGAATCGATTTATGCATATCTACGTCGCCTGTCTGTCTGTCTGTCTGTCTGTCTGTCTGTCTGTCTGCCTGCCTATTCAACGTGCAAGTCTCATTCTTCGTGATATTTCGGTTGAATTTGCTAGAGTGATGTGTTTAGTTCGTGGTGGAATTTCATTGAAAGCGGATACTTTCCTCTTTTTTTATATGAACCAAGCAGCCAGAGGATGCGCTCTATTCGTGCAAGACAGTGATGGTCAGTAAGTGTTATGCCTTTACCAACTGACCACTCACTACAGTTACGAGCAAAATAAACTCTAACGCACTTAAGATTTGAACCCACCAACACTGACGTGATAGTCGAAAATTTTTACTTACTGGGCTACTCTTGCGGATGATTTACCACTATTCCCGTATAAAGCCCTATTTTAAACAAGTCGTTAATAATCAATGAAAAGTATTGCATCTTCATACTAAACAAAAATTTGAATGACATGGGATCGATCATCCTTTGAACTCCTCACTATATAACTATTCTTACAAAAAATAAATCAATTTTTCACATTTTAAAATTCAAGTCAATGCAAAACGATCATCTAAGATATCAATTTGTCATGGAGTGTTGAGACTACATAGAACTGTTTTTGTAAATCTCTCGTCATATTTGAGTTCTCATGAAAATCAACGCAAAATTTAATTTTTGTTAATCCACAAAATTGTCGAATTTGACGATACGACACCATTATCGTATTAAATTGCGGTATATGTTTTGGATTTTTCGGATCCGCAGACGCGGTGCATGTCGGAGCTTAAGGCAAAACTAAAAGAACATGAGCAATAAGAGTCGCAATATCGAGTAACTTATAAGCGAAGCATCGTTACAAAAATTGTTACAAACATTTTTCAAGGCCTTCAAGGGAAAATTCGATGCAAACTTATTACCGAACGGTAAAGTAATCCGTGAACAATTGCGACGAGCAACAACATACAAATCCACCGTAATGAATACCAAAGTCCTATAACGGACATATTTTTCTTTCCTTTTTTTAACCTAATTTGATCACTTTTCCCATTCGTGATTTAATACAAACTTACACAGAAACATAACGAAAAAATTATTTTTATTCTTTTTTCCCATTACTTTGCTTGACGGGCAAAGAAAATTCTGTTCGAAACGTAGGTAATTGATTTTGCTTTTAAATGAGTTGGGAAAAAAGTCGAAATGTGAATTTCATTAACATAGCGAAACAAGTTCGCCGGATCAGTCACAAGCTTCAGTTAAAGATCAAATACAATTTAATCTAGAATTTGCATTTCACTTGATTTCGATGCGATTAAATTGAATGAACATCGTTGCCAAGTAATTAAAATGTAAAGGGAATTAAATTTTTTAAAAATCAACCTACCATACGCACAGAATGAATTGCAATATGTAAAACGAGTCCGCGTAAATAAATTAGCATAAAAAAAAAAAATAATACATACATACATACATATATATGTATATATATATATATATATATATATTATTAAAATACTGTGAAACTGTGTACAGAAAGGAAACTCATGTAAAATGAACGCTGAAAATGCCGGGACGAGACCGAGATACAATGTGCCCGACCTAATTGTTGTATACAACATTCATGTACATGCAACAGGGTATACAAATACTTGACTCAATATCTGCATATATCTGCAAAATTGCTGTACTCGTGCGTACAATTACTACAATGTTTTACAATTACTTCAAAAACAATGCCGTCTATAGTACGATTGCTTGCTTGTGTTTGCTTGTATTTGATTATTCAATGGAAACTTAATTTAATTTATGAGATACAAGGTATCTATGCTTGTTTGTTTATGTGTCTGCATTTAATTATTCAGCTTTAATATTACATTGGCTGGGATATGAATGAAGCGAATGAGTTCAATGAGATTTAATATGCATTCAATTTGAACGAAAAAATTTCCAAACATTAAAGGACTTCGAAATCGAAGAAAATATAAAAATAAGATAGAATCCGCCTGAGTGGCCGAGTAGGCAAGAGTCTCGACTAGCAATTCAATGGTCGTGGGTTCAAATCCCTCAAGTGCGGTATAGTTTTTAATAATAATAATAATAATAATAATAATATTAATAAAAAAAAAAAATAAATAAAGCCGAAAGCCTTAGATTGCTAGTGCTTTAAGACTTTAGTCTTAGAATTTATTCTCTGCCTAAATTTATATAATAAAAATAATATTAATAATAATAATAATAATAA
>CCAG010015108.1:0-23267 GCA_001077435.1 Glossina morsitans morsitans
TTTTTTTGCATAATATCTGAAGGTTTACGTAAACTTGCCTTTCAACCTTAATACATTTTTATTATTTTACCTGTTCCTGCGTTCTTCTTCTTCCTCTTTCTCTTTCTCTTTCTCTTTTCTTTTTTTTTTTTTTATTTTCCTTAACAATTTGTTGTCAATGTCATATTAAATTGCTGTTAAAGAACCATTTGACTCGTTGCCATATAAAATAGTAACAATAACGGTAACAACAGCAACAATAACAACATGGCATTGAATTGATTTGGCCTCGTGCCAAATTAAAGTTTCTATTTCCTTGCGTCCTTAGTAGAACAAGGATTAAAAGATATTGTTAAAAAAATGAAAAAAAAAAAAAAAACATAAAAACTGTATAAAGTCAATAAATTTTTGTGTGTTTAGCAAATGGAACAAAAAAAAAGAAAGAAAGAAAGATTTTTTATTTTTAAATAAATAATTGAAAGAAAAAAATGCAACTAAACAAGAAGACAATTTTTTTTTTTTTGCTTTTTTTGTTTTTTCAAAAGTTTTCTTTTACAAGAAGCCCAGAAAAGAAGAAGCAACTGTAACAGCAAAGGACTACTTGTGTGTTATGCATAGTAAATAGAGTACACACACACACACGTAAAGACAAGTACAGTAATTACTTGTAAAATATTCTTAAAACATATTTAATGTAACATGTACTCAATACATGTGCATGTAAGGATAGAGACAGACACAAACATTTGTGTAACTATGTAAATAATATTAAGGCGCGTGCTGTGATTTTTTTTTTTTTTTTGCTTTTTTTTTGTTAGTCGTGTTTACTGAACGTGGTGGAATGATAAGCACGTTGATGATGATGATGCTGATGGGTGGTGGTGCGTGTTCGTGTGCGTGTAGAAGAGTAATGGTGTTGATATCTTAACGATGACAAAGCAAATAATAAAAAAAGGGAATGTTTTATGACAAATACTTAAACAATACACAAACAAAACAAAGAATTGCGAAATCATAGGGTGAATATTCCTATGACATTTATATTCGTAATCCTCTCTAGGAAAAAAGAAAAAACCTCTAAAAGGCCAAATGCCTATAATAAGGAAATCTATAGAAATCTTCAAAGTATTTCCGATAAGAAAAAAAAAAAAAAACAGTCAGTCACCCTTAATATAAATCACAACATAAAACAACATAAAAGGTATACACATATATGATAAGCGAAAGGGGAGGAAATGGAAAAATATATTTTTCCTTATTATGACGTTTTAATAGAAAAATTTATTTAATAAACGTCAGCAAATTGGTTGGTTGGTTAATTATGAAAGAAGAAGAGACGACTTTAAGCAAAACTAATTTAGATACATTGTTGCTGCAACATTTTTATAACGCATGAGCAGCATTTCATTTCATTTCTCTCTCTCTCCTCTCTCTCTCTCTCTGCCTCTCTCTCGTTTAAAGTTCTCTTCTTTATGACTAACTCTTTAAAGTGCAGTTTGATTTCAAGCTTCGTAAATGCTTTTTAAATTGAATTTTTATGGATAATAATTGCGTTGCTAATGTGCCACTTAATTTCTCATTTCCTTTTGACCTCAATGTATGCGGTGTCATCCCTTAAAATACTTTAAAAATCAATTGCTTTGCTTTTCTTAATGTGTTTTTAATATGTTTTAAGGGAAATTTTTATTTAAAGGGTTGTTCCAATAATTTCCTTAACTTGTGTGTTTTTTTTTATCTTTTTAACTTTTTCTTTAACCATTACGACTACTTATACTATACTACTATACTGCAATAAAATTTATATTAAATTCTCTGGCGATAATTTTCAAATACATTGCTCAGAAAATGGAAAAAAAAAAAAACGAAAAAAAAAACTTTTAAAATATTTATGGCCTTTGTAAGGTATTTTTCAGTGGATTATACTTAATTAACTTAACGACAGTGTGGTGGGAATGGATGAAACATTGGCACATTGAGTTCTTTGTGGTTTAAGGGAAAATTTTAATTAACTTTTAAAACTTACGTATGGAAAGTGTGCATGATACAGCTAAAGAGGCATTTTGAAGGATAAGAGAAAGTTTGCAAAGCAAGTTAAATGAAAATTTCTCGTTTGCACATGAAAAAAAAAAGAAAAAAAAAGAAAAGAAAAGAAAACAAAAACAAAAATTAAAACAACAAAGCAAATCAATTAGGTTATAACAACCTCTTGACTTTATAGTTAGAAGTTAAAGACGTTTTTAATTATTTATTTAATTTACTAATCGGATCTTTCATCTCAACTGATAGTTGCATCAGTAATCGTAAATACATGCAAATGCGTTAGCATATGATAGCAAATGCATTAGAGGTCGCTAACCTCTAAAGAGGACTCTTTACTTTCACAAAGTCTATCCTTTGCAATCATTCAACTACCACCGGCGGACAACCGCTTTAGCCATTCGTCATCTATTCTTTGCATTCAAATATAATCTCATAGAACATGACTATCAGCAATTTTAGTATAGGGAACGAAATTCGTTAGCCGCTAACAGGCAACGATGATCTTTGCTCAATAATAAGCTGCGCGCAATCACTATATTGAATTCTTGAATTGATCTTTCTCTCACGATCACTTTTATTTTTGCCACTTCAAAAGCAGATATTCATCGACTTTTTCTTCGGAGACCAAAATTTCATTTATGAAATCTTTATAAAAAGAGGGAAAACCATCCACGCCATCGATCTAGGTTAAGTGAAGCAGTAATAGTGATACCATGATTAATCTTCTCATTCATTTTTTTCAGAACTAAATGCATTGGTATTCCAATGCCCGTTTTATCGGAAATAATTATTCTTAACAATTTTAGTGAAAAGCATTGCCCGTACATTTTAAATCTAAACGAGGACAGCGACACGGTTACAGATGTCGTACTTATTCTAGCAGTAACTGTATCTCAGTCTGGAGATATTGAAGCTCTCTAAATAACTATTTAATTCTTGTTTCTTTAGATCGAGTGCGAACACATGATGTTCAAGCAGAGCAGAGCTTCCATGAAGGAATTAAAAGTTCGATAGCAAGGTCTTAGAAAAGGTGGTTCTTCCCGACCCACTATTCAACCTCCTATATACGAACGTGATCTTGAGTTTATATGAACGAAAAGTAATCACCTGAGTAAGGACTTGAAGCGGTGATGCAAAATCAATCAAAAATAATTTTCTCTTGATCACGAACATGAGACGGTTCAAGCAAAGCTGGAAACTTCTGTCACGCAATTAAGCCTTTGATAGAAATTGTCCTGGAGAATAACACTTCTTTGAAACGGTCTCTTCGTCCTCATGCAAGCAATCGTGAGTTTTAATGTGTATCACAACAATCTGAAGGGATGAATCTGCTGCAAATTTGATTGAAAATAATTTTCGATCGATCACTAAAATGCGACGATTTCATCTTGTAAACGAATATTATTATTAGGATTCAATTGAAGACCTTCATGTGCCTTTCTTTCTTTTTCCACTTTCCTCTCCCCCCTCTTACCAAAGATTCGTATAGATGAGAGGTAATTAACAAGTTAGTGGAGTAGTTCTAAAGCAAAGTCAGCAAAAATGAAGGCTCGATCGGTTAGGAAGTGAGATAATTCCGCAAAAAAGCAAGAATTTTTGTACAAAATAGTTAACTACTTAACAAGGTGGCTCTCCGAGCAAAATTAGCTCACAAAAATTTTCGATTGATGACGAAAATGACACAATTAAAGTATTTGAGATAACGCCAGAAAGGCACTCCTATCAGTTCTCCTATCAACGGTTGTCAAATTCCAATTCTTAAAACACATAGGTGGTCAGCCAATCAAGAAATCGGATCGAAAACACCTTTGACTGACGAAGAAAAAGCTTTTCAAAGACAACGACATTAATCGAAAGCACTTTTGGCTAATGGAAGAAAGGATTTTTCAAGAGTTACTGTTATTAAGAGGAGATTGGAAGAATTTATCCATTACTTTGATACATGAGGTAATTAAAACAGAGCAATAAAAAAAAATGAAAAGAATAGAAGAAAAGAAGAATTTCCCTCATCTCTCTTCTCCTTCGCTGTCAATCGACCAACGACCATCGTTACAAAAATCTTCTTGATCTATCCAGTCATTCTTGCTTCTAAGTTGAGCTATCGCCACATTTTTCTATGCGATGATTAGTGGCGTGCAATGTGCGCTGTAAAGGATGGCAAAAACTAATTGAAAGAATAGCTTAGTTAGTGACGTTTAAACTACCAGCACCGATACAAAACACTAGTAATTAATCACTCCCACTCATTCGCTTCATTCACTTATACTTGAGTACCTTTGCCAAGCGAACCAAATGGTGGTGATTCCATTGTAATATCATCAACTAATTGCGAATACTTGTCTATTAACTTCAGCAACTGTAGACGCTGACTTGTCTCGTCAATTTGTGCTGACATTTAAGTAAAAACTTAAAAACTCCCGCTTACATCGTTTACAACGCTTTACACTTTCAGCCTATTATTAAATAAATAATGAATTTCTCTCTGTGCCTTCCACGCATACTTAATATCCATTCAAAGTTTTGTTGCGTTCAAGAAGATATTTAACATTTTCAAAAGCACAAAAATAAATAACAATCTAAACACGTAGAGATTTCTCAATAATGTCCTCATTAAGGACGTTATTCATCATCCCCTTTATATTCTCGATAACAGTAGGGCAAGCAAGAAAGCAGAAAAGCACAAAAAAAAAAGAAGGAAAAAGAAAAAGTTGATGTTATCTAAAAAATTGAAAAATGAATTGTTATAAAACTTTTATTATCCTTCAGCACACATGCAACATACATACGTATTGAAGAAATCACCACAATAGCATATCTATAAATGAAAAACCTTGTTATGGCTGAGCTTTCTTCCCTTTATTTATTTAAAGATTTAATGTTGAATTATGTGCGTGCGATTGTGTGTGTGTGTGTGTGTGTATGGATGCGGGTTTTTGTGAAGTATACTCTCTCTCTTACGGATAAATTTATTTCCTGCTTGTGTTTTTTAAGGATTCAAGTTTTTTTTTCCATTTTCCTCTTCTTCTTCTTTTTCTACTTCTTCTTCTTACTACTACTTCTTCTGGTTCTTCAAGTTACTTTTGCTGTGTCAGCATAACGAACACATCTTGCTAACTATATATAGAGAAAGAATCTTTTATACATTTAAACATTTATTGACGTGCACGGAATAATGCACTAACACGCTTGAATATATAAATTGAATACAATGACACAAGAACACCAAATGAAATATTTAGTATCCTCAGTAAGAGAGGGAAAGAAACTGCAATAACAAAAAAGCCAGAATAACCAGAAAAATGAAATTTATAAATAAAAATTTAGCAAAAGCATATATCATGTATTTATAGGGGTCGAGACAAGTCCAATTTATAAGTTTTAAGGCATTTGTGGGCATAACGTAAGCTTTCTGAATTTGTATATAGTCTTCGTGAACTCTATCCGTCCTTTTTAAAATCCAGGGACAGTTTCGCTTATCCAAAAACACTAAAAACTTCTCTTAACAGACGGGGAGGAATTTTGAAACATTGTAACGATGTAAAGACACGATTGGCGTCGCACGTATCTTAAGACGATTTTAATAGATTCCATCTTTGGCTCGACTATTCTCTTTCTCAATTTTATCCTATGCCTGGGAATACTTTTCTGAGCAACGCATGGAATTTTCATTAACACTATTCGCTTACTTTTATCGCTTACATGACTAACCATTACTGGCGTCTGCATGCCAAACCATATTTCATACTATCAACTACCATTGCAAATTACTTCACGGATGCCGGCAATATTATCTTCCACATTTATTTTAATCGGCTACTTGCTTGCTTCCCCTCTCTCGATGAATGAAAAGCACTTATGTGAAAAAATTGCTTTGGTTGCTTCAATCACCGAAGTTACCTACCATGAGCTCGAACAATTTTGCGAGTTTATCTTACAAGCAGGCATGTTCTTGGAATGCTTTCTTCGGCATGTTCTAGCCCCGTCGCGGGGAATATACGTAAGAGAACTGAAAATGCATGATTTCACGAAACCAATCATTACAACAATTGCGTAGAGGGTAGAGTTGCTTTTAATGTAAAGGAAAGTCAATCGCACTGGGTGTTTGTTGCAAGTTGCATGTCCACTAAGGGAGTTAAATAAGGAAATGGAAACATATTTACTACTAGTTTTCTGTATTTGCGTTCAAAATGCAATAAAATAAAATTTTATTTTTAATAATTTTTTTTTAAAGGTTTTCCTTTTTATTCATTTATTTATTTATTTATTTATTTATTTATTATGTGTAGCTGGCAAACGTGATATCTACTTATGTATGCTTGCAAGTGGCAGTGACAGCAGGTGAATTCTTTCTTTTAATTCTTTTTTCTCCCTTTTTGCATTATCTACTCCGTTTCCCATTCCGATTGCATAAGCAAAATGTGTACGAGTCCTTATATAAAAATGGAATTCATGTCATATATAGTATAGTATTATATGTATATAGCATTTCTTTCATATATCAGGATTGCAAAGGAATTTCTATACCTTGTGCCGGGGGCGGGTGGAAATGAAATGACAATTTATCATTTTGCTGAATAGCATTCGTATACAGCATACTTATAAATACAATTTGTTTTTCCTGTTATTGATGTAAATTTATTTAATGGAAGGAATTTTCCTCTTTTTTAACGTGTGCATAAATGCGACAAGAGTTTCATTATTTAAGGATTAAAAATTGAAATTTTTTTTTTGCAAAAATTTTTTAAATAACAAAAGATCAAAAGGACGAAAATATAAATAATCAAAAAAAAAAAAAACAAAATATGTATACATGCAAATAATTATTATAAGGTATTTTGAAAGTATTTCATTAAATTAAATCTTTTTCATTACACTTTTTTTTTTTTTTGAAAAATTGTTTACTATAAGCGAAGGAGGCGCCAACTTGCACGCCTACAACCATTGCTATACTTTTATACATTTGTCATATTAATCAATTCAGCTTCTGTCGAATTTTAAGATTGTCTGTCCTTCTGCCCAACAATGTATAGATTGCCATTTTCGGTACACTAATAAGCTTTAATCAAAGAAAGAATCCTACTGGAAGTGCATTGGATCGGACTATTTTCGCGCAATCATTTCCATAGTGGACATAACGTATTTTAAAAGAGGCGAAGGACGCGCCAACTGGCACGCCTACAACCGTTGCTATACTTTTATAAATTTGTCATGTTAATCAATTCATCTTCTGTCGAAATTTAAGCGGGTCTGTCGTTCCGTCCAGCAATATATAGATTGCCATTTTCGGCATACTAATAAGCTTTAATCAAAAAAAGAGTTCTACTGGGAGTGCATTGGATCGGATTATTTTCACGCTGTTTTGAATGCCTTGAAATGGATCCTTGTCTGGCCAAACAAGATCGAATTTTTAATATCTTATAATAAAAATCGTTTAAAATTTGTGATTTGAAATATAAATTGCTTGGACTATGTAGGCGGAGTCTTCGGATTTTTTCTTATTTGCGGATTCTCATGTAAATTCACTTTTTACATGACAACAAGAACAGTCTTAAGTATTTTATAATGAAAATTGGTATAGAATAGTGATTGGACAGTAGGATTTACTATGCTAACTTTCCATCGCATTGATCTGTTTTCCAGATCAATACTCATATAGGTCTTCTCATGAAAACTAAACGTTGGTATGGCAACAACGTGTAATTTTTAGCATCGGCCTTGCTGGCGAGTACATTGCTTCAAATTCTTCGTAAATTTGTGAATTTATTTCCAAGAAAGATGGTTGGGTGTTAAGAAGGCGGGGAGGAGGGGGGGGGGGGGGCGTACTTAAGCAGAAGTTTGTACTTTGTTTTATTTTTCTATTTACTTTTAAGAAGAATTCACCGGGAAGCACGTGACTTACGCGAAACTTAACTAAATTGTAGTAAGTTCCAAGGTTAAATTTTTGCATGACTAAGGTTAGTTGAAAGAGAAAGCTCTGTGCAGCCATAATTTGCCTGAGAGACATTATTAAGCTAATTACGAAAGAGATTTAAATCTCATATTAATTCCTACTAATTGACATGACTGGAGGTATTTGGATTTAACGAGAATTGTTATATGCTTATTACATGTGAAGCCGTACATAATGTAACACATATTTAACTTTTTAACCTGCACCTTTCGAAATAAATATACGTCGTGTAAATGTCCTCAATAGCACACCATTTTCAAGGATTCTTTTTATGTTTTAATTGAAACACAAAGCTAAAGCAGAGTAATGATTAAAAATGAGCATCAATCGGTTTTGTAAATTCCATGGTATTTTCTCTGCGAAACTTACTTTATATACATACATACATACATATATATATATATATATATATATATATACATATATGTATATGCATATGTATATATACATATAAAATAAATTGACATAATCCATAAAAATATAAAAGATAAAAAACATTATATATATGTGTATATATATATATGTATATATGTATGTATGGTGATGACAAGTACACATAGAAATAGTTATTGAATTTCTATTCAATTAAGACAATTAATTGAGACAGATGACAGGCAGTTGTCTACTTCTATACAGGATTACAAAGCTTTCACTCGTATTCATGTTACAAAGAGAAAAAAAATGGCAAAAGAACTACTAATTGGATATTTTCATAATGGAAACCATTTATATAATGAGGTAGGACAGAGCTAATCATCACTCTAGAGATTGTGTTCGCTTAAAGTTAATTCTTTAAGCTCCAAAAGGGGCAGGCTGTAAATACAGCACGTGTGAACTGAATTTGTTAAAATCTAGGACCTTAAGTTTGAAAATTTTGATTCCCAGAAGAAAGTTTTTTCGTCCACCCAGATATACATAATCACAGGATAACAATTTCAATCTACATGTGCGAAAAAAATGGCAACTTTATCAACAAAATTTTATGGAAAGATTTTGTAACAATTGGAAACCATTGGATTCTGGTCACACGTCTTTGAGACGACACCTGTTTTGAGTAAAAACACATTGAACATCGAAAGTTAAAGAATTTCTTAAATTCCTGGCACTTTTCAGGGAAGCGTACTTAAGTAAAGCAATTGGAAATGTCAGTAATAAAAGCAGGAGATCTACTGCCTAAGTACTCTAGATCGCCCTATGTGCTTATATCAGCGGGATTGGTATAAGATGGGGGAAAATGATTACGATCATGTTCGTACAACATGGTAAAATAGACTCGTATAACACGGTTAAAGGAATGCGACAGAAAATATGTATTGACAAATTTCTGTACATTTCTCACTCTTTCTCTGGTGAAAAAGAAACATTAGTTATTCAATGGCCTTGAAAATTATTATTCTATAGTATCTGAACAATAAGTGAAACATTATGGATTGCAAATTGCTCATGTATTTCTTTAATCTAAATGGCTCGCACAGTTTGGGGAAAATATATTGTGTTACTTCTTCTTTTACTACCTATCCATTACTGGACATAGATGATCACATTTTTACACGATATTACTGTCTAAATTATATTATTGCAACTAAAGCCCAAAAGTCTTCTCGACTCCTGTGTGCAATTGTGTATAATTTCACCGATAGTTCTTCGCTTTGTCCAAATTCGAATCTTGCACAACCACGATATTTGTTTTCTGCCCGAGCTTTTACATCTTTCGATACGGCCTTCCACTGTTAACTATAAGAAATCATATTTTTCTCCACGTATCCCGTGTCAAAAATACGCAGTTTTTCGTTTTATAACATACTTTAGCAGCTTGCGCTCAGAGTTTATTCTTCTCAGGAAGTCAACATATTTTTAAAATTGTACTGTAACACCATAACTCAAGGAATTCCAGTCTGGTTATTGCAATGATTTTTAACGTCCCTGATTCTAGGCCATATAAGAACACAAACCATACGAACCATTTCATGACAGGAAGGCGAAGGAATAAACTCACTTCCCGCCTTGCTACAATTTTCTGATGTTTCGTGTACCCCGATCTAGTCAACTCTGTTCTCCTTTTTATTTCCACTTCGCTGTCCCAGTCTTCGTGTAATATGAATCCAAGGTATACAAGCTTGAAAACGTTTTCCATGTCTTGGTAATTAATTGATAGAGTGGTACTTGCGTATGTAGTTTTTACTCGGCTTACGATCATGAATTTGATTTTTTCTGATATGTAGGTTTAACCCAAAGCTCTTATTTGTGTCATTTGCGGCTTGGGCGGCACAACTGCAAATCCTCCGTATTATCTGCTAGGATAGTTGCATCGTCCATGTACCGAATGTTATTTGTACATTGCCCAATGACCTTAGTTCCTGTTTTGATCGTTTGAATAGCTTCTTAAAAGATTACCTCTGAGTATGAGTTAAAAAGCAGAGGAGGCAAAATGCACCCCTGGCGAACGCATCTGCTCGTCCTGACATCATTACTAAGAATGTCTACTGTTTGTTCAATGCAACTTTTTGATGACGCGTCGTATGTCTTTTCTGTCAATAGTAAGACTTTTCAAGATATCTATTCATTTATCATGCTGTACTTTCTCAAATACTTTTTTATAATCTATGCAACAAAGAAAAACTGCTTTATGCATTGTGTTACAGGGTCACCTATTTTCCCAACATTTTAACCCTCAGTTTAACTTCTTTGGCCCAATGTATGACTAAAGAGTTGTCTTCTTTGCCTTTTGCACCTATAGCCCCAATCCATACCATAGATGTTACGACAGGCAGGAAGCACTCTTTAAAATCCTTTTTTTAAGCTCCGTACCATTTCCTTGTATTTCGGAGAAATGAAAAAGACATGTTCCACATTCTTAAGCTACACGATCTTAACTAGGTTACAGCTATTATGTGGAAATATGTAAAAGTGTAAACTTAGCATAAATTATTGATAAACGGGTAAAGTGCGATAAATCGATAATGCTACAAAACTATAAAATGAACTATTTTTCATCTTAAATCTCCTAAAGTATTAATTGCCATTCGAGAGTTGAGACCGGAGACAAACAAGCCATACTGTTTGCTTTATCTATATGTCTTTAAGTGTCACGTCCCTAAAACTCTTTCTGGTATTCTTTACATATTAAAATTGAAAAGTGCTATAAATAACATATAAAGTTAAACTACTAACACAACTACATTCTCTCCCTCCCTTCCCTTCGTTTCCTCTCTCGCCCTCCACGGCTCACTCTCTCTCACTCACCATTCCTCTTTATATTCTGTGAGTTAAATAGAACAACGCATATAGCAATAAGTAAAGGTTAACTTTGTAGCATTAAAATATAATAGCAGTAATAACACTTCTAACGTAATTTGGCAACCTTCAACCTTTGCAACAAGCTTTTGAAAAACAAAGCATCGCACATATGTGTATTTACATGTTTTTGATGCAAAAACATTTACATACGTGCTTTTAAATATTGTAGTTGTGTGATATTAAAAAAAAAAAATAAAAAATAGAATCCAGAACATATTTGAAATTAAATGAACCTTTGCTTCTATAACTACCAACAAACTCTACCGCACTTGTATGCAGAGTTAAAATTTATTTTTACTTACTTTATATGCACACAAATATTATAAAAAAAAAAAAAAAAAAAAGAAAGAAAGGAAACTCACTTAACATACACGTAGCCTTAGGAGTAAGTGCCAAAGCTGTATGTGCGCTTGTGTTTTACTAGTAAATAGAAAGAAAAAAAAAATTATTCATACACATAAAATTTTTAAAAATATTGTTGACGACAATTTAATATATATTTTTTATAGAGTTATTAGATCATCGTAAAAGTCATACATCAAGTCGATCTTAAGGCGGTCGAAGTTTTAAAGATTCACTTTTTTTTTCTAACAACTTAAATGATCCTCGAAATAGTCAACAATTGTAAAAAAAAAAATTTATTGTGGGCGTAATAAAGTTTTAAATGTTCGACCTGAAGCCAGGAAACCATTGTAGAAATGTTTGAAAAAGTTATTGTGGGCATGGCAGCGCAAGGATGTATGGTCCAAAAATTTGATTTCTTCTAAGCATAGTTATATAACACTATACCGGCACTTGAATGTTTTAATGTAGTTGTCTCGGAAGGCGATATTTAAGAATCGCAAGCAGCATGGGTCCAACAATTTTCATTGCTTTCATTTCAATATTTCGCAAAATCTTTAAAATGAAATGAGGTAAAAGCACAAGATTGCCTTTGACAAGCTTTTTTGGTCGTAAATTGCTTCTTTTTTTTTTTTTGTTTGAAAAGTCATAAAAAAATCAAGAGCTTTGACAGTCGCCCGCGTTTCTTTAGACTTACGTACGTACCGGATTTTCTTCTCAAATATCAACATGGACAAGTTACACATCGGCGCTCAACGGCTTCCAAAACGGAGCGTTATGTGAAAATTGGTCGAAAAAGTGATTCGATCTGCACCATTGTTAATAGCATTCGTCCTTGGGCCGCAATACATCGGTAAACCAAATTTTATCAAAATATCTCAAAAATAGCACTCTGTAGATTGAACACAAGAAAAAAAGACAGACAGACAGATGGACAGACAAGCTTAAATCGATGCAAAAAAGGACTCAGAATAATTAAAGGTGGGTCCATCTCAAGTCCCTCTGCGTGTTTCGTACGTCCGCACAAACCTAATACACTTTCATAACACAAGTGATGTAGAGTATGGAAACGACTGCTACAGTAGTCTCGCCCCATAAGCTACGATTGCGAATTTTAATATTCCTGCAACTTCTTGTGCTGCATAACGTACGCTTAACACAATTAACGTCTTAGCAACAAACTTTAACGTATCTTTGTAAAGGCGGATGGAGTTTTTCCAGAAGACATTAAGTATCCTAAGTGTAACAAAAGTGAAAAGGTTCAGAGGGAATAATTTCCAATAAATTATCATCAGACCACTCGTAAATCTACGCTTAAAGCGGCAAATGTTTCTACATTATTCTGCGTCATAACTTTTCCGACTGGCCAACATCCACCCCTTATTTGCATATACATAAGAATATTGCCATAGAATTTCCAAACATTCGGTGTGTACACACGTGTAAACAAAATTATATTGTATACAAAATAAGTATTTGTATGTGGTTTGGAAAGTATATACGAACAGAGACGCCATACCCACAACTAACTAAATATGGAAAAAAATTTCAAATCTCCACACTGCGTAAGTGAGTGTATCCAGATTGCAGGGGCAAAGCCGATATAATATTTTATAATTAAACAAACTGGCAACTTAATGCATTTAAACTTCAAATATATTTTAATTTAAATTTCTTTATATATATTGAAAATCCATATCCTTTACTCTACTTATAGTATATATAAAGAATTTTAAATTTTAAAAAATCCTACATCGTTCGATTTGAATTAATTCCCCACTTATGTTTAACCTTTCGTTCCCTTGCTTGATTTATAGATCAAGACAGAGGTATAAAAGCCAATTAAGAGCAAAGAGGGACGTAATTAAAGGGAGATTAACAGAACTAACCGTTGCTTTGCTTACATAATAGACTCAGTATATATGGAAAGAAGCAATTGTAGGGGATAGATCTTTATCGGGATTTGAGATTAGATAACAAGGTTACGGAAATCATGGAACACTTTTTTAAAGGTTTGATTAACAACTTACGTGGATCTGTTGAATTGAACAAGGAATGAACGAGCTAAGCAGACATCTTTCCAGCTTCTTTTAAGTGGCAAAGAAAAAAGTAATTCGCCCCTTAATCAACTGTTGTTACACTTTATGGGTAACTCGTAAAATAACCACTTTTTTGCTATTGAATACAGAGACGCCATCGCTTTGCTTCACTTTGCATTTTGGACGATTTGACTCATCTTCAGTCCAAATGAGTGGGCAGACGATGTTTACGGCAAACATTACATGGAAAGATAGCTGGATGTTCTTCAACTGATGCAAAATTTGATGCTGATCGAGAATTTTTCATGTTTTCTTGCATGTCTGCCCATCCTTCGGTACTGGGTCAGTAAAGGTGCTATCAAGAAGAGCATTGAAAACATTGATTGGACGAAATAAATATATGTCCACAACTTCCAAAAGCTTTTCAAATGTCAATAGGTAGTGATCTGAAACGATGACGAAGCAAAATGTCCTCAAAATACAAGAGTTGACATCTGCCGCTATAAAAATTTTCATTTATTCTACGAAAATAATCTTTCTATAGTTTCTCTAAAAAGATCTCGCGGTTTTCCTTTTTATTTATTTTTTTTTTTCTTCTGATGTAACAAACGCAGTGACATCGTTACTCTGCTCTTATCTTTTACGCGCTTGCATGAAAAAGTTAAAGGACTGATGTAATTGTTGTCATACAGGAATAGAAAGCTTTATTACTTAACCAACATATGGCTTGGAAGAGGAATCGTAATTGCTTTTTATAAAAGGACATATGGTATACACTTTTTTAATAACCGAGATGTTTCTATTATATACTCGGACGCTATACGAATAAGAAAAAGAAAGCAATCTGTCGCTACCTCTGTCTCAATACTTATTGTATTTTGCAGTTTCCTACATTCAATCTTCATTCAACGAAACGAACAAATCTGGTTAAGAGTGAGTGCATTTTATGTCTTATTGAAGTTTTCTTAAAAATTAAATTATTTCCTTACTAAATAGGCTTATAAGCTATGCTCTCTATACTTTTGAGTGTCACTTAACATTCCCAATCAGTTTACTTCGATCTTGCTCGCTCACGTATCCAAAAGATTCACTTGCTCTTTCTTTTTCTTTTTGTCGGTATGAGGGCAACATTCAAAAGGACTTGAGATAGACCCATCGAGCAATTTACAATAACTTTCTGAATCGATCAAGGTTTGTCTGTCCGTCAGTCCGCCTTGTTTTCAGCTTACAGGTCGCAATTTTGGAAATAATTTGATGAAATTTGGTACATTAACGTGCTTTGGTCCAACAGCCAACGCTACGGAAAATGATTCGGATCGAACTTCTTTTTCGAGCACTTACCCATTTAAAAAGTTATATTGAGTAGTCGTATTTTATGATGGATAGTCACCTACTATTGCCTCTTTACTTGTTTCTTCTTTTTTTCAATTTCAATTGTTGGTTAGGTTCTTAAAGGAATTGCCGATATATAGAGAGAAGCACAGACAGTGCGTGCTTTGAATTCAAGTTGGTTTCAATTGTCTCTTTATTATTGTATATTACTATTGTTGTTGCCGCTGCTCAACATTTATTGTTACAATTTCCATTTAAGGGTGTGTGAATGTGTATATGTGTGTGTGTTTACGAAAATCTTATTTTATTATTCGTAATATAAACTACTTTGTAAGTGTTTTTGACATTTATAAATACATTATAAAGACGAAAATTCTCTTGCTCGTCTTATTTAATTTTCTTTTCGTATTTTACATACATATAAAGTAAAAGTTTTACATAAACTGTATCTGAAAGATGATCTTATCAAAATGGTTTTAAAGATTTTTGTATTTTGTATTTTGTTTTTTGTTTTTTTTTTTTTTTCTTTTTATTAAAGAAAATTTTGTAATTTTTTTAATGAAAAATTTCTTTTTCCTTTGTGTTGTTTTCTTACAGCTCATCAACACTGGTCGGATCATTAATCTACACGAAAATCCAATTAAAGGCAGCAATCAAGAAAAGGGGCAAAAATCAAGCAGAGAAGCAGACAAACAAATGCTGATAAATGATGCCCGAAATTGAACGTGACGTGGCATCAGAAATGGTTAGTGGAGCACATGCACCCATCTTTGAGTCAACGTCACAAAAACATTACAATTATCATAATTTGAATGTGAGTCATCATCAACATCATTTCTCGCAGCAACAACAGCAGCAGCAGCAGCATCATCCGCAGCCGCAGCAATATCAACAGCATCAGCATCAGCAGCATACACATTTTCAGCATTTACAATCACAACAACAACATCATACGAACAATTATAAATTGCCACAAACGGAAATAGACTATAAAATGGCTACGAGTTCGTATGTGTACCGCAGCCCGTTGACAATACCGCCAATGTCGGCAACAGCACATGTATACCATAATAATAATAATAATAATAATAATAATAATAATGGTGGTGGTGGTGGTGGTGGTGGTAGTGGCAGCAACAATCATACTAATACTAATAATATGTTATTATATAATAATCAAAACAACAACAACAATAATAATAATAACAGCTATCAACAAAATAGTGTTAATGTTACTAACATGCATTCATCTAGTCACAATGTAGCGGCAACTGTTCCGCCAACAACTACAACGACAACAGGCGGCCATTGTTTAAGTCCTCAAAATAAAGAGAAATTAACGAATTTACTAAAAACACGTGAAACATCGGGCTCGCTAGCGACATCATCAATGGCTTCGCCTATTGAATCCAGTAAATATCGAACGGAGACCGACCATACGGCTACAAGTCCAGTGGCGCCGCCAACATTTTTACAGAAAAGTTTAGAAAATCCCAAAAATGCTAATTATATGAACGGTTACAATGGCACAAACAACAGTAACGCTAAAATTCCAATGACACCTTCACCACCAATTATTGCTACCGCTGCGCGAACTAAGAACCCCCTTACCCGCCCCACTTTATCACCACTCGGTCTACAAGAGGCTCAACAGATTGCTTATAATTCAACAACAATTATGTCATGGCATCCGCATGTCTATGCGCGGCCACCTAATCGTCCCACTCCGCATGGCATAGCGGATATTTTAGGATGGCGTGATGCGTCAACACGTGACAATCAAGATGAATCTTCCAATTCGTCTATAGCCACGTTGCCGCCAGCACCTGCCAAATCTCCAAAAAGCATTTTAGGTAACTTTCGCCAACAGTACTCCCAGCAAGGCAGTCATTGCGATACCGTAAATCAAATACATAGCGCAACGTCATTGAGTGATACAAGTGAAGAGGATACGGTAGCAATGCCGCCCACGGCCATAGATGTGGCACCGATTATGGATCAACCTTTAAATTTATGCGTTGCGAAGAAAAAGACACGAGATTCGCTATCGCCACCGCCCGCAGTCAAACAAAATCAAATATTAGGCATCAATATCGGCGACAAGGAGAAATCATCCATGTTGGGTAAACATTTGAAAAAAGGTTAGTGAAATTTTTCTATGTATAAGTATAAGTCATGTATTAAATCTTTGCGCTTTTTAAAATTCCGATAAACGATAAACGATAGCATTGAGGATATCACTCTTAGGTCCAACTTATAACGAAGGGTTTTGTGATGTGCATCTTCGATCCAACTTTACTTTAGATTTACTTTAGACAAATTTATTGTTAAGTGATATCCTTAACGCTACCATTGTTAAGTCCAACTTAGTATCAAGATTTTTTGGGGTATGATATCGTTAACGATATCACCTTCCAGTCCAAGTTCTTACGAGGGGTTTTTGTAGTTCATCTCAAACAACAACTAACGAGTTCAAGTCAGTCATAATGTAAATGCAAAAAGTCATTCTTTTAGACTTAATTTGCGTAGAAATATGGCTTCATAAAAAAGAAAACAGAAGTAAAAACTTTTCCCTGATTTGGTTTGGGGCAAACATGAATTTCGTTTCTTAGAATAACAAGAAAAAGGAAATCGTTTAATTAACTTGTCTATCGTTAGCAAAATGAAGTCGTTTGGAAAAGATACTGTAGCACCTCATTCTCACTTCTAAGAGTAATTATCGCAGCAGCAAAAAGATTTGCGCAGTCATATTTATGAAATATATGTGTATATGTAGGAAGTTATGTGTATTCTTGTTATTGCGGTATTATGATTTTTGCATTAAAAAAGTTTTTATTACAAAATCAATATTTGCTTTTAATTGATAATCTGAAAGAGCATGAGAAATATTACCACTTGTGCGACTTACCAAAAATCATTTGATATTTTTCAATTATTTCTTTCCGACATTTATGTTGATTTGCTGAAAAAGAAGAAAAAGAATAAAAAATGCATAAGAACTCGCTATTATACGGTTTTATGTAAGAGCAAGCACTTTGTGGCTTAATTAGAATAATGCGCAACTTTACTTGTTGCTTGTTGCTGCAGGTAAGCTTTTGCTGTAATATAACAAGCTTTAGACACGCCTTTGTCAATGTCGCCCATATGGAAAGCAGACTGCAGTTACTAGTATGTATGTATGTATGTGCAAAAGCAAACACAATGGGTTGGTCTAAAATTTTGAAAATTTAACTACTCGTAGGCGTATTTATGCGTCCACATAACCGAAGCTGGTCCAACCTTGCGAGGGTGTAAAGAAAGCGTTGAGTATGCATTAAGTTTTCTAGACAGACAAACATGTTCTTGTTCCTAGCCTGGTTAAATGTGATAAATCTTTTTTTAGAGCTAAAAACTTTTCAACTTCAAGTGATCCGTGATCCGGTTAACATAAGCAAGCATCTTCTAAAGCTTTAGGATTCAGAATCGTAAAAACAGAGGATAAAAACTTTATTTCAGCATAAAAAAACGATTGAAAGAAAAAAGGTTTGCTAACTCTATTGCTCTGCCTTTATTGACCAAAAAAACCCATTGTTTGTGGATTGACTTATTATGGCGAGCTTTCGACCTGCTAGTCGGAGGTTAAGCAGCCCATCAGGGGGCGCTGAGCGACCAATCTTTCGCCATAGTGGGCTTCACGACAGATACCCACATTATCCATCCATTCACGTTAAGTTCCTTAAACCCTTTAAGATGTGTATAATAACATCTTAGCAACGTAATGTGCGTAAGCAGGCTCAGACGTAGCATACATATCCAGGCTGTTGCATAAGAAACAATATTGATTTGTTATGCGCAGATTTTTATTAATTTTAAGAGGTATTAAGCTATGGCTAATATTTTGAAGGTACACGGATGAATTCTTTCCCTCATGGAGATAAGACATATAAACATTCGCCGGTCGATATTTCCATAACTGAACTTGTCCCCAAATGGGTCCAACTTAGGTAATTAATGCTTGCGTTTACCAGTACATAGTCATACACTATCTCGCTTGTGGTGCAAGGGTATACTAGGTTCGTGTGGATGTATACAACTTCAAGAAGAACTTGCGATAAATCTATGTTTTATTATATCCCTGTCCCTCTTATATTTTGTATTCAACCTACTGATGGCAATTTATGAGGTACTGTGATGAAATTTTGTACACCGAGACGTTTTGGCCAAAGGGCACACGCTGTTAAGATGGTTCAGACCAATTTGTCGACTGTTTCCCATGTAGTGTCTTATCTTGAAAAGTCGTTATTTCAATGACTTTATGGGCACGTGCGGGCCTTGGCCCACTATAGTCTTCCTACCGGTTTTTTTTTTTATTTTTAAATAAAAGCAAAATTTGAATATTGACGATATAGACACAGAGTCCATTTAAGCTTGTCTCTCCGTCTATCCTTTTTGCGTTCTTGTACTCAATTTCAATCTTTATTCCTACTGCTGCGTTTAGAATCACTTTCTAAATCGATCTAAGCTCATCTGCCCGTCTCGTCTTCAACCTGCAGGTCGAAATTTTTGAAATATTTTGATGGAATTCGGCATGTTTTCGTTCAAAGACGAATGCTTTTCAAAATAATTCGGATTAGACCACATTTCGGCATATAAATAACTATATTAGGCAAATGAATAACTGTATTAAGCAAGGCGATGCAGGGTCCACCCTGGTCCACTACAATGCTTCTACTTGCCACAATCTCTCTCCACGGAGAGCCCACTTCTAAAAAAAGCGAAACTCTGCCCAATCTTCTATTACCATTTCCATGATATACAGTTTAAACAAAAACGGACAGACGGCCAGACATGGTTACATCAATGCAGTGTTCACTTTATTCACTTTAATTAAAAAGAAATGTAAGATTTTCTTTCACTGCATATTTCTTTGCTTAACAAATTATTTAATAAAGTGAACCGTAACGCTTATGATGAGTTTAAGATTGACATTAAGCGAAAAGTACTGTGTAATTGTATAAATCAGTTAAAATGGCGTATAACAAAGATGATGACTTGAGTTTTTTTTTTTTTTTATTTATACTTTTTTTTATATATTTCTGAAGAAATTTCATTTGAAGTGAATTTTTTATAATTAATTAGAAATGAAAACTCTTTGTCTGTTAATTTATTCCAACAACTATAATGGTTCGTATTATTTTTTTTTTTATTGTTTTAGTTTTTGCATATCTATGAGTCGTGTGCGCGTAAGAGCTATTTTTAGTTAAGTTTTCCACTAAAAATGGCATAAATGTAGACACACGAATGAGTTGAACAACGTCCCACACAAACAATTGCACTCTCATACTAATACATTGTTTTCATTCAATTGATTACTAACCATGGCTGGCTGGCTGGCTGCTTGGCTGGCTGGGAGACGGGCTGGTATTAGTGGTGGCAGCCCGTAATCCTACATAAATACGTTAAACATGCAAATCACATGCTTGTGCACGTATATATATACCATTGATTATATTGGTTTAATAATTTATTCAATAATAAATGCTTAAAGGAACACACACACAAACACATAACACACAACACACAAATAACACATAGACACACTCGCGCAGATAGATATGGACACACACAAAGCCTATAAGTAAATCTTAAAAATATAAAAATAAATAAATGATATTTACACTTAACATATAGCGCGCAAAAGAAGAAAAGAAAAGAAATAAAAAAAAATAAATAAATAAAAAAAATCACAACAATGTTCATTAATGTAAACGTAATGTAAATGTGTTATGTACTTTTGCCTGTGCAATGCAAACGTTTATGGCGAAACGGAAAACGTTATTGTTGTACAATAATTAAAAACAAATGCTAATAATATAAAAAACAAAAAACAAAAAAAAACAGATAAAGAAGAAAAAAATATGAAACCACTAAGGCAAGCATTTAATTAAAAATTTTTTAAATAAATTGCAATTAAATTAGTTTAGCAACATGAAGAAAAAAAAAACAAACAACAAAAGATTTTGCACAAAAATATTACAGAAAATCGCAATTAATGAATTAAGAAAAAAAAAAAAAAAAAAAAAAAACTAAACACACATACAAAAATTGCAATTTTATCACGTTGCAAAATATTTAAGCAACAACAGCAGATATCATCGTTTGGCAAATTAATTCAAAAACAAAGAAAAAATGATTTCGTTTCTGGCTAACAAGTCGAGAGAATTTTGACATGATTTCTAATTTGAAAAGAACATGAATACGCAACAACCTAAGATAGACTACATAAGGTTGGAAACGCATCTTGGATACCCATCCACTCACGTTAATGAAATGAAATGAAATCGAAAATCTTATTTTCTTCTAAGCAAATAAATGATGAAATTTACAAAAAAAAACTCCACATATTTCAAAAGTCATAAGAGATTTATAAAAATAAAAGCCTATTATAGCGGAAATGACTCTTCTTCAAACTGGGTCCTTGGGTGTGGAAAACAAGTGAAGTAACTTTTCCGACAGTGACAAAATTAGCATTTTTTAAAAATTAATGCGATGGAAGCGTTGACCATCATAGGGCCAAAATGACGTGACAAAGCCGCTCGAAAATCTCATCAACTAATCCAACCTGGATACACTTTCCTCGATTTAAGCCCATTAAAGCACGTCATGGTTTGTTTAGTTAGACTTGGTGTGTTTGTAAGTGTTCTCGGCGTAGTATTGAAAGGCTTATGTCGTCACACAAATGATTAAATGGGATCGAGCACATTGCTTGAGACTTGAGCATGTTTAGTCAGTTCATGTAGAGATCTCTTAGTCTTGCTTATAGACGACATGGCTACCAGCACAAATATAGTTTTACTTGTCACCGTTGTTTTCAATGCCGAAAAAGTAAAATATTAAAAAAAAAAAAAATTCAAAAATTCAGTCCAAAAGTTTTAACTGAGTTATCCGTCAAAAATTGGTCGACAAAATTTCCTTTAGCTTTGGGTCAGGCAAACGTTCTTTTAAAGATCAAATTGAAGAAACTATGCTGCAGATTGTCTATAAATTCGAATACTAACCAGAGATCGGTTTATATCTGTCGATATCGAGTAAACTCGATCGTAGTTGGAATATGTTGATCGAGAGCTATTTGATGGTCGATAAATTCGTCATTCGATCATTAGTAAAATGCATACTTTATCGGCAGCTATAAAAAACTCACTATTCGTAAGCCAATATTCGACAGCCATCGATTTTAGTGGATCGAGCTTACACGATATCGACAGATATTTTCCAAATCGTTCAAGCAACTTCAAGAATCGAAAAAGCTTCTGTCTAGAGGCTTTTAGAACTATACTCATTTTTACAGCCTAGATCAAAAAAAATTATCATATCTTAGTTACAATATGCTATAGAATGAATCACTTAGGTCACTATAGGTCTAAGCGATCGGCGAATGTCTCTGCTGCAATAGAAATTCTTCAAACCAAAAGTCGCCTTTTGATCTTTTGTTTATGTCGCTTGGAGAATACTAGAAGCAGCTGGATGAAAGGACAGAATAGAAAAATTTATTCAGTTCTTGATTTTTTATCGGTTTAATTTATTCTTTCCCCTTTTTCCTGTTTACTGTTACTTACTTAGTGACGTCTCGTCGCACTTATCTGTAAAATATTTTATGTTCTCTCGATAGGCGTAAAGCATTTTTATCGAAGTTTTAATCTTCTTGCGTTGTCAGTTATGTTGTTATGTCTCGCATCTAAATTGAATTGTATTTAAAAAATACTTAGGTCCATGTCCATCAAGTCAGTCGCTGAAGTGATGGAATGTGTGGTGATGTGACGTGAAAAATTTGACGCAAATCGAACATATTTTATCTTTTAAATAATCATAAATAATTTTTGCGATAGCATTCATTGGTATGTATGCACTTGCATTGCATTGCATTCACTTCTTCTTCTTTCTTTCTTTCTTTTTTTGCAATTTTATTTCCTTTAAATATTTGATTTTATGCAAAATGCATTATAGTTGAGTATGGTATGTATGGTATGGTATGTATATATGTACGTATGTATGTATGTATGTATATATGTATGTATGTATGTATGCCTGCACATGTCTATTATTAAATTAATATTCAGCAACAACAATAAAAAGTCAACACTTGTTTTTCTCACATGAATTGTACGGCAATGTTTTATGTCATCTATGCATATATATATATATAAGCATATATGTATGTATATAAATATATTCATTCATTTACTATTTTTGTTTTAAGCATTTTTTTTGTTTTCATTTCTCATTGCGGCCAAAGCGATTAAATGTGTGTG
>CCAG010015109.1:0-26482 GCA_001077435.1 Glossina morsitans morsitans
ACAAGTTGTTGCTATTATTAATCACTAGTTACTGGTCATTTAATTTGACTCGTTGTACGTTGTACGTATGTGTTGTTTTTAATCGTCTTATTAGAAGCTTGAAATTATTTATAAATTATTTTCAAGTCTGCTGTTTTTTTTTTGTTTCTTAATTAACTAATGAAGTCATAAAAATAATTAATTGTGTGTTTTTTTTTATATTTTTTTTTTTTTTGTAATTTTCAAAGTGAGTCTTAAAATGGTATAAACATAAAAACGTCGATTTCATAATCAAGTCTTAAAATATGTTATTACATGACTTGGAAAATGTTTCTTTGATTAATGATTATTTTGAAGCAGAGTTAAGTTAATCACCCCCTGTGCGACCATTCGATTTTGAAATTCTTAAGTTTATAAAACTTGAGATTGGTAACCTGTTATTCCTTATATATTTTTGCGTAAATATATATACATATGTATACATATATATACACCGCTTAGATGTTTACCATCGTCTATGTCTAAAAATGAATTGAATGAATCTACATTTGCTTGAAGCGTAAAGCTCTCATGACAAGATAAACTTCTGTGTTTCTGAAGACTATGCATACCATCTACGAAAGACATCGAATTCAATTTCAAAACACAATTCAAATTGAAGTGCAATCGATTTATTTGCAGCCTTCTATAATGAACAGCAAACAAAGGTATCTATAAGTAAGCAATTATTTCGAGCTAACAGGTTTCGCTTTGAATATTGCACCGCAAACATGTAACGGTTTTCACTAAAGCAGACCATTTTCTAAGTATTTCAAGCAAGAAAAATTTTGTGCGGGTTTGTAAGCATAATGAATATGGTTGTAGTCTCCCAGGTCATTTAATTAAATTCGCTTTATTTTTCCATTTTTACCACTGACATAGCTGGCTCACCTCAAGGGAGAAAATATATTATATTCGACTTAGATCGAATGAGTCGGTACATAACCATAAATGCAGGCATGTGAGTTCCTTGATGAGAGGCATAGAAGGCATGCAAGTTCCTTGATGAGAGTTTTATTGACACTGACTTGAAAGAAGTTCGTAACAAGTTTATTTTAGATATCGTCCCTTTTTCGTTAGCTCAGGTTTTTCCTATTGCGTTTATAAGCGAACTGGTCTTTGTAATCATCGGCTTCAAGATGATTTATTCATTTACATAGTATAGCCGCTTTTGCTTGAAAATTGATTAAACCCAGAAACAAGCCATCGAACTTAATCTACGGGTGTCAACTAAGAATGTTTATATATTGACTTTAACCTTTCGATTTCAGTTTTTCTCAGTATCCATGAATAGCAAAGGGACCTCGACCGGATGCACACTGCTAACTGATGTGAAGAAGCAAAGTTTTAGGTTTACAAAGAATTTTTCCACTTTATGAGGCTCTTAATGAGTCTTTCTCGGTCCCGTGTGTGTCGGTTGTGGAAGGAAAAATTACAAAATATTTTCAAAATAGGAAACGAAACAGTAAGTTGATCGCGAGCCTTGGTAGCCTGTACGTTAAATAGGGCTCGCAAATAATTATACAGCATTCTAGGTTGATGCATAACATTCTAGGTTATAAGTGCTATCGTTTCACCTAAATCTAAAATCTCCTGCATGCGTGATTTTCAAACTTGATTTATGTGTCAAGCTCGAGCGTTGTGTTTACAATATTTGCTATTGCTAGGACATGCGAAAACGTACGCCATACCAATGATAGCAGAACATGCAGAACATCGGCAGATCGATATCTTATTCTTTTCAAATATAGGTTGAATGATAGCTGTTTACACGGCAACCCGAAGGGATCATATGTGCACAAACCAATGTTGCCGCCAATTAGCTGAAACTTTACTGCGTTTATGTTCTTGAGCCGCAGCTTGTAAGCAAGCGTCGATGAGTAAAATGGGTGCCAAAACTTCGAAAAAAGATTGACTGATGCTACGCAATCGATTGTGGACATCTGTGACTTCGAATGGAATGACTTTTTGGACCGAGTGATGAAACTTTACTGCGATTCTACAGCGAACCATTACTGGCACGAAATTCAGCTCTTCAAAAACGGTCGCCTGGTCAACTATCGCCAGACGTTAGACATACCAATATGACATGGGTGAAAATTATAGCTAAAGTGTTCTGAAATAGAGATGGAAGATGGCGCTTATTGACAGGTTGAAGGTGCCTTACTAAGTTTAACCAAGGGAATATTTATGGTGTATTTTTTTACTTATATCAAATTGTTTAAAAAAAGAATTTTCAACCAACACCAGCAAAAAACTTCAAAATAAACCAAAAAAAAAGATATATCTATGGTTGGCCTAAAATATATATATATATAAACATATTTAGGATCACCCACATGCACTTATTATCGGGTTTGAGAACCCGAATTACAAGCATAGCGCAAGCACATCCTTCGTTGTCAAATGCAAGTACGTAAGATATACAAGAAAGTATAATCAGGACCTAAAGACAATACAGAGCATTTATTGTTTCCTACTAATGGTGGCGTTGCCGATCAATATTATAATAGATAATCAATCGCTAACAACTTTAAATTGAGTTTTTGAAGCTCTCCATAAGCCTTATATTGCCATCTAACCTGAACCCCAACCTAACAAGCCTAACCTGAGAACTTAAAAGAGCGTTTCTTTACAAAGGATCTTTAAAATCGCAGGCAAGTTATGGAATTATTTTCTGTAATCATAAGGATTACATTAAAGACGGAATAAATAACTTTATTAAAAGTTGTTCTATATGTGGAAAGGTTGTGTACAAACAATTTTTAGCCAAACCTTAAGTATATAGTGAAAATTTAGATTTTCAAAAGCCTCGTATGTAAGGTTCCTTTAAATTTGAAATTTTTTATTCGTTGCTTTCGTTATTAATTTACAGGTTATTGTAAATTTCCTTTTTTCCATAATTGAGTGAATACTACGCCCAATACAAGGCAAAAATTCATTCTGCTTTTTAATTCTTTTTTCTTTCTACGTTATATTATAATTCAATTAATGGCTTCAAACAAAAAAAATAAATAAATAAATAAAATTCTCAATTGTTATTACTTTTTGGCATTTGCTATTGTTTATGCAGCTGAATTGAATGTCGATTGTTTTTTCCACTACTTGCACTTTTATTTAAAAAAAAAAAAAAAAAGAGGAAAAAAAAACCATTCATTTAAAATTTTTACATTTTATGCAATTTTTTTATGGGAATTATAAGCGATTAAAGTTCATATCGTGTTATTTGCAATCAATCAGATTGCATTTTATTTGTTTGTTTGGAATTTGTTTTTTCTTCTACCCTCTCTCCTTCTCTCTCTCTCTCTCTCTCTCTCTCTCTCTCTTTCTCTCACTCATACTCTTACGTTTCGATATGCAATTTACAAATTAAAATTGATTTAAATTTTCATTCATATATATATATATATATATATATATATATATATGTATATGTAAACATATACATGAATGTGAATTATTATAAATGCAGCTATTACTCTTCTTCCTTTTTTTTTTCTTATAAGCTCTACCATTAGAAGACATTTGCTATTTAGTGTTTGCTTTGCAACACTGGAAATATTTGAATTAATTTCAAAAGAATTGTATTTTAAATTTGCCTGACATGATATCATCTTCCTAAGTCTATGCCAACTCTGCGGAGATGTTCATAGATACCATATAGTATAGTATTTCTTCGAAGAAATAGTAATAATATCTGGCCTTCATCTCAAATCCTAATTAATTTTGGATTTTGTCGTCATGGCTCTGTCTAGAAGATAGCAGTCTAACATCAGAAGCACATAGCAAATGATTACCAACTTATTATCTTATCTTGTCCCAGTCAGCTAGTACAAAAGAAAAACGAAATTGTTCAATTCCAGCTATGGGTAGGGGAGTACTTCCCATCTTATCAAGTCAAGTTTTACTTAGTCAACCATAGTTCTGCATAGGCAATAATTATCAGACAATTCATAATTTTTTATCATAAAGTATTTTTACAAAGATGACTCATTCCGTAGCTCTCGTCTTCGTTTCCTGGTTCAGAAGAAGAGCAAAAGAAATTCCGGAAGTAAGAAGACGACCTTTTATCTTACGTAGCAATGCGCATATTTACCTAGCGATATTTCCTAATACCATTAACCTCTTTTGATCTGGCATCTGCCTATAATCCGTCTCTTATTATGTTACATTAAAACCTTATCTTGTCTGCTTTAGGACTCTTATCAGCAATAATAACGCGAGTCAAACACGACTCCGTTTCTGATCGGCCGGCATCATGCAATTTTTTCTGGACATTTTCCTTGGCACTTTCGCCTAATTTTATTATCCTACAATGCACTTCCGTCAAGCGACGAACGCATGCACAGAGTAGAAGCGAAATAAATCGATTCAAGGCAGAGTTGTCTAACCTGCGGCCCATGTAAATTTCAAAAGCGGCAGAAAACTGCAATTTGTTGCCAATTTGTAAATTGCAATTTGGATCCGGATTAGATTACTTTTTACAAGAGAGACAGAGAGAGAGAGAGAGGGAGGTGGAAAGTTCACTTTCTAGCCTTTTGAGAATACGGATATAATCAGCTCTTTTCTCGTATTCTAAATTTAATTTGGAAATGCGCGCTATATAATAAGGCTTGAGTCTGGAAATAGCACTTACTTCGCAGAATTACGTCGAGGTAATAAGCTGAGCAGTTATTACCTGGCCAAGCAGACTTGACTAGGTGCGAGAACTCTGAGAGCTCCTTCTCTAACTTACAAAACGCTACAATCATTCTTACATTTGCGTCTGTTTTTTGCCAGCTATCGTTATTCGATCCAAGTGAACTCAAAGGCGGATATGATGCCCTTGTAAGCCAATACTTGCATGAATTGACGTTGAACTAGGACAGCAGTACATTGAATGTGTTCTTGTGTTCCATATGCGTGCAGAGACTCTCGCAAGCGATGAAATGATTTTAGCGAATAAAAAACCGACATCACTGTATTGGGACCCTAATAAATATTATTCTTCTTTTCTTTTTCAATTTAATTTTAATTTTCTACATTTAGCTGAAGAACAATTTCGAAAAGATTTTATAGGTTATGAAAACTTCAGTTTCGGCTACAAAGCCCCAATTTCGTTCAGAGGATTCATATTTTATTCAATGAACTCTTCTCCTGTGTCGCTTCATTTAATGATTTTTACTTCTTGGAATCTGCGAGAAACTTGATTCCATTTACATCTTTACTGCCGCAACAGCCGCACATCATATTTGTCAAACTGCAAAATATTAATTAATGAAAGTGATTGACGAAGTCAGCGACAGCGAGCCAACACTTCAAGTAAAACTCACATAATACGAAAGTAAACTCTCACACCCAGCACAAGAACAAGCACATAAAAGGAACGCAGGATATTATATTTTATTAAATTTTCTTATGTCGCTTTCGTGCAAAAAATTTTTAAAATAAATTTGAGCTCAAACCTCGTTACTGAATAATAAAATATGAAAATTGATTTGAAATTGTTACGAAACATGCCATACTACTGTAAATTATTCGTTCTTAACTGGGGCACATTTTTTATTTATTGTCGAGTTTTTGAATTCCATTAAAGGTGACGTTGATGGAAAATGAAAACGAAAGTATATAAATTTCAACGCACTCGGACACTGCATGCCCGATGTTTAGAACGATTTTTCTTGCATGCTTAGCCTCTATTTCTTAATCTAAACCTATAGCCGCAACGAGACGTCTCGTACTTGGCTGCGAATGGTTTCAAACTATGGCGGGTATCGATTTAAAAGAAAAAGCGAAAAGCGAAATATTCAAAGTTAAAATTTTCGGTTATCATCGGTCTTCAAAAGTAGCATAGGTTCCAGTTTGCATCTTGCCCCTTCCCTATACACCTACAATACACGCTATATTTAAATTTCGCACGATTGCAATTCATATCTAAAGCATGTTTCGTCCAAGTATGACTTTCGACAGTGACAGTAACCTTCACAACTGTCGACAAAGTCCACACTTTTCTTTACTAAGGCATTAAAAATCTTTCTTTACCGAATAACATATCCGAACGATAACGATTAAGCTCCATAGCGATAGCAGTGAATAGAGAGAGAGACTTCGCAGCTGTTGACAAAGCGTACACTTGCCTTTGCTATCGAATAAAAAATCTTTCCCGACTTTCGATCGAGTTTACTCGATATCAACCATAAACCAGGCACAGAATTATGCCTGCGTCCTGTACTTAAGCTCATATACTAAGGAGTGGCTAAGCTGCACTACATACTTGTAAAAGGAAAGTTAAAAGATAGATATGCTGGTTACATAATACAATAAACAATAAACACGTTACGATCATGAATTTACGCGATCTTCGGGATTAGACTAAGAATAAGAGAATTCAAGAATATACAAAGCAATTTGTAAATTGTGATGGACACAGTGTTTGAATAAATCAAAATACTCAGAATGGCATAGTATTGGCGTCCTTTCTTTTTTTTTTTGTAATATCGTAAAGTGAAGTGTTTTCTCTTAGGTTAAAATTTTCATTTTTTCATTTTTGTGCATTTTCTTCTTTTAAGCGTTGCTCCCTTCTTTCTTTCTCATGAGGCCTTTCGTTTACAATTATTACGCCGTCACTAGTTCCTGGTAGAAGGCAGCACAAGCAACAATCAAATATCCCTGTATCCTGTGTTGTGGTTGTAACTTGTGATTGTTTAACTTTTTCCTTTTCCCGTCTTTTCGGCCATTCTTCATCTTCTTCTAATAAGCGAAAGAAAGAACTTTTTTTTTCACTTTCTTCATATTTTTGTGTTTCTGTCTTACCCTGGAATTCTTTTTCCGATTTAAACTTACTTGAGTCGAAAGCTTGCTTTTGTTCGACCCTTGAAGAATGGCGAGTCTGCTTCGCTTTCCCTTTAGGTTTACTTTTAATTTTTCGATTTCTCGCTTTCTTTCTTTGAGATCTACTGGCGCAACAACCACACATGGTTTTCTATATTGAAAGTGATGTAAAATTAACGCCGATCTGCACGAAACGGACAGTTTCTACATAAGTAAATACCAAATATGAGAAAATCAAGTGCACACCCTATAATAATTTAATAAAATTATGATGGAATTCTTTTAGTCGGTCATTTTGAGGGTGCGCGCAAGGTTATATATAAAAATGTGTACGCGGTGCTCTTTTGCGATGTGCGAAAAAGAAAAGACACAAATTTAGAATAAATGAAAATAAAAAAGAAAACTTACTAAGAAATATCAAAGAAAAATACCAGATGTTAGAAGATTCACAATAAACTTTTCTTAAAAACTTTTGTGGACATTTCAAGTATTATAGGTATTTCTTCTTCTTCTTCTTCTTCCATCTTTTTACGGAAATTGGAGAGAATATGTCTTTCTGGAGGCAAATGTGCATCCTTCATAACTGCGTTATGTACGGAAATGCTTACACTTGTGAACAACTTTTCTTAAAAATAGAACTAGTAGTAGACTTGATAAACATCTAAAGAGGACTATTTGCAATTTCTTGAATGGACTCAAATATAAAAGCTCTAGTGCTTTAGACATCGCGTCCAATATATCATCAATAATAAAATATTGCTTTTATGATGTCGGGCGTTATGTTAAAACAACTTTACAGGACAAAAATGAAAACAACTAAAAAAGCGTAACATCTTGCCACGACCACCCTAAACGCATTAATTAATAGAGTTAGTTGAAATAAGGCATTGCATCCGAAGTGGTCGCAAAAATGATTTGATACGAACCAAGTTCAATAGCATTTCTCTTTGGGCCAAAGCATGTCAGTCTACCGTATCTTATCAAAATATCTCAAAAATTGTCACATGTAGATTGAACACACGAAAAAAAAAACAGACAAGTGGACAGACGGACAGACAAGTCAGAATTGCTTCCTGAATCGATTGGTATAATAGAAGGTGGACCTATCTCAAATCTTCCTGGATGTTGCCCTCACCCACGCAAATTTAATACACCCACCCATGTACCACAAGTGGTATAGAGTATAAAATTTGTTAATGTAATGTAAACTAATTGTAAATCTATTCGATTGCCTTGTATTTCATTGCACTCTTTCCTCCATTCTTTACATGTCTACTTCTTTTGTAGGTCAAATAAGTCAAAAAGTCGCATACCACTTAACTCGTTCAAGTTTCTTTAGGTGATGGGTGTCCAAGAGTCGCTTTAAAATGAATAAATGTTTCACACTTTTTTCCTCATTCACTGTAAATGCATTTTATTTTTCTGTTGTTGTCGTTGCTGTTGTTATTGTTTTTTTCTTCTCATAAATACCTCTTTCCTGTGCTCTTGCTTACTCTAGCCTTAATAATATTGTGCACAATAATTGTATGAAATGTTGACCTAAATTTATTCTTTGGCATTTAATATTGTGTTAGTCATTGAAATGTTTATATATGGGTTTTATTTCTTTATTTTTTATTATTTTTTTTTTTTATATTTTTTCACTCTTTTTTATCTTTTTATTTAAAAATGTTTATCTTTTTTATTATTGTTATTATTTATTTATTTAATTAATTGTGTAGCTGAATTTAATTTATTAATTGCTTATTGTTTTCATAGGTTTTTTGTTTTTTTTTTTTTTTTTTTTTTTTTCTATGGATAGAAATATATAATCATCTTCTTTTTATTGGAGAATAAAACCTTTGTTGGATTTTTTTTTTTATTACAATGAATTAGTTATTGAAAAAGTGTTATAACATTTTTTCGTATAAAAATAAATACAATTATGTTTATACGTTTTTAATGCTTTTTAATCAGCGAATAACATTTTAATTAAACTAAATACTTTTTTTTCGTTTGAACATCGAATGAACGTTAAGTAAAAATCGCAATTTTATTCACATTCTGCTGAATGAATAGATTTCTATAGCTTAAGCGTTCAGTTTTGCTTCGAAAAACTTTATTAGCCAATTTTGAGGTTATGTCTCAGTTATATAATCGGCAGATATTAACCTATCTTTAATAATGAAGAGTTTCGATCAATTCCGATCAGCCAGAGATAAAAGCACCTCGAATATAATGATTTTTGCCAAGAAATTTTGCCAAGTTCGTAACTCACCTTCACTTATAGCAATTTCTTCCCTTAGGACGCATTATCGTTGTGAAAGTATAATCAATAATCGCATTGGTCACGTATTGCGATGAATACTTTCTTTGATATGAAAATACGAAATGTGTTTATTGAAATGTTAGCGAATGAATTGGGAGTGTACCCTATTCTACTCTGAACTATATTGTTCTTTCTATCGGTAAACGGCACAAAGAAGTAGATCGTTGGTCCTTTAAAGTTTGCTTTGCAGCAGAAGAAATGCAAGTTTCAGTCACTGTCCGACGGCAAGTAATGCCTTTGTTCGATTTTATCATGAGATAGAAGGACTTATATCTTTACTGAATGGCATTCCTCCTGCAAAAAATAAATCCGTTCCGCTGGACGTTGGTTGCTTCATAAAGCTTATCTAATGGATTCACTTTTCACGAAATTTCAGATGTAAATAACTTAACTATTGATGTTTGAGCAATGCGAGTTTTAGTTGTTCGTAAGGTCTCCTTTAAGGTATGGCAAAGTTTAAAGCGATTTATGGAACTGGATTTTCTCTGTTTTCAATTGAATTAAACTGGTTAAAGCTACTGAAATGAGTAAGTGAACTTGGCGTGAGAACTGAAGTAAGTTACGAAATCGTAAGATTTCGAAATTTGGGAGATTTCAGATAAAAAAAATATGCCATCTTGAAGACAATGAAATTCGCATACGTCCGTCCGTCTGCAGTAAAAACAACCAAGGAAATAATTTTTATCTTAGGCTGGAAAGTTTTATTTAAATTTATCGTTCCTCGTGTGTCCATCGTTCCCCAGTGTCTAGCATGACAAGTCCATTTTATAAAACTTTGTTTCGGAAATATTTAATTCTTTCAATCGCTATTTCGCCTTAAAAAAAGAACAATACCTTGAAAAAACGGAATTCCGTTGCACAACACTAACAATTCTGAGTAATATTCAATTAAGTTTTGAAAAATAAAACTTTTAAGAAATATAGAATTTTATAAAATATGAAGCAGATAGAATGACCTACTATTGTAGAGGCAAATATATGAATCATTTTCTGGTAACATGAGTTAATTAAAACAACCCGTCCACTAAGATAGCTGATTCATTAAGTTTATTATATAAGTCATTAAAAGTTGTATCGTTTTTCATAATTGATAAAATTAATGCAGTTTTATTTGCGAAATGCAAAATTAGCACAACTTGTTTTAATTACTCGTAGATAGACCATTACGAGTATGAGTAGACGTGACAACGGGAATGCAAAGACTTAACAACTTTATTATCGAATCTAAACCGAAGCAATGCTACGTTAATGTTGTCACGACTTTTGTAACAAACAAATAACAAATTCATTAAAGATCCTACACAGACCACACCTGTCCCTTATACATTTGAAAGTTTAACGATTATTGTTCAAACGCTTATTAACACTTACCGTAGCCGTCAAGTACAAACTTTTATGTAAGGTAAGGTGTTTATAACTATTATAAGCAATTTTTTATCAAAACTTAATGAATGTAATTTAATATTGGCTTACACAGCAGCTGATCCCGTGGTGGTAAGGAAAGTGGTATCAGAATATACATATATGTATATATATGGAATAAATTAGAGAGACTATATCAAATTTCACTCTCTCTCTCTCTCTTTGTTTCTTCCTTACTATCTCTCTCTCTTTCTCTCTCTCTCTCTCTCTCTTTCTCTCTCTTTCTCTCTCTTTATCCCCCTCTCTCTCTTTCTTCCTCCCTTCCCCAGTCTTTTCCTCCGTCTCTCTCTCTCTTCCCTTCTCCTTATTTCGTCGTCACTCACGATTCTCTTTGTGTTCTCTTTAAGCGAGGAATTCCGTTGAATAGCAACAGATTAAGCGCCCTCTCTCTATTCCTATCTCTAATGTAATTCTAATCCTAGTTTTCAAATAACTGAAAGTTTTACAAGATTATTTAGGGTTAGATTTCAACTACACTACAAAGTACATACAAGCTTGGTTCACTTTTAAGCCAGATATGCTGCTGTGTTTGAAAAGCCGCTTAGAGTTTTACATTTTTCAAAAGAAGAAGCACTAAGTAAAGTTGTAAATATAAAAATCGGGTATATGGGAAGTAGTCTGAAACTCTGTCATGGAAGAAGAGAAGTAAGAATGCAGTAGATTCAGATTTACGCTTACATTCAATGCCTATATACATACCTCCCTACAAGCATGGAGTATTTGTTAATACGGGTTAGACTTTGGACTGCATCGTGAGCTATGGAACAATTGCTGGAGCCTTTGATAAGAATTTAATGGTCAATCTAACCAATTAGGTGTCAGCCCTATTCAGCATCACTTTTTTCATGTAACAAGTATTGGCGGATCTTCTCTACCATTATTTTTAAATTTCCCTCCAAGTGTGACGATAAGCTAAATAAAGTAGGAAACAGCGTGACAAAGTATTATTCCAAGTATTTCTTTGTATATAGCAGCCTTCGCTTTCATGTTAAGACAATTTCAATGCACGCAACGAAAAAAATATTTTTTCTTATCTCAAAGGCGTACTCGACATGTCTTAGCAATTCCATATTTTAGTACAAATTCATTAAGAGATACGTAACCTTGTCACAATAGCTAATTAAAGAAGCCTCTACGGGAATGGAGAGTGCAAGTTATCACGCACTTTTAACGACTTTTTCCTTGATAGAGAGGGAGAGAGAGAGGTTGATTGATTTACATACATGAACCTATATATACTTACATATAATTATATATCTGTGCTTGTGGTAATCGAATAATTACTAACCGAGTATTTGTGTATCATACCAGTGGCAGTTGAAAAGGGTAAATATCAATTCCAACTTGAAAGGGAAGTACTGACGTCCGTAAACTGTCATTGAATAATTGAAGAGATGGTGACGAAGTAATCGCTATTTCGTTCTACGACAATTAGAGCATACACAATGAACTATCAATTGTTAGCTAAAGCGAAACTTATTCGTCGGTGAATTAAAGAGAAATTCATAAGTTTACTTGGTCTAGCTTTGGCATTTGAAGGGATATCAATCAAAAGCTCATTAAATTTCCTTTTCTTTTACATAATATTTCGCATTCGTGTATTTCTTTATATCATGTTTTAAGTATAAGACATCTAAAGTGTATTACATTTATATAATGCATGGGTCAATAAGTTCCGGTACACTTTTTAATACTATCGTCGTTTATCAAAACTTGATTTTTGTTTCTTCAAGAATTATACAACGAAACTAACACTTCTTTGACACTTCGATTACTTTCTTATGAAAGAATTTGTTGAGGCCTTCGAAATATTCCTCAGTATCCGCAATCAGTTCATTCAAACCTTTTCGCAAACTAATAATTGCGTCTGCAGATGGGCGTGCTAACTATTAGAGCTTCTCTTCACAACATTCCACCATTACAGCCGCATTGTCTTGATGAAAGAGCGTTTGTTTCTTAGCTGTTTGGAACCCTTTCTTGGAAGTTTGCTTTTTCAATAGAACCTCAAGTGCTATCTAATATTCACTACTCATCACTCTTCCTTTTCCTACTTGACGAATTGCAAGGCATGGACGTCGTTATCTTGCAACCGACTGCTGCATTATTAAAGGCATTGCACGGCTATCGTTTCCGTTCATTCGACGATTCCATTCGAGAATGTAGTGATGGATTCGTCTATTCTCAATTACCTGGTGACAACCTCCTGCGGCTGAACAACTCTCCGCCAAGTAGATAAGAGCACAGTTGGTAGTTTCAATGAGGTAGAACATACTTGCACTTGGTTACAGTGAGTGCTCAGTGCCAATGAAGGCATAACTCTTAGCGGATAGCCTAATGCCCAGATGGGAATACCCATTAGACTTAGACTGCCCCTATCTCCCCTTCCCCTCACCTCCCCATACCGCTCCTTACTAAACAACGTCGTGCTACGCGCATAGGGACAGTCCATGTTAAAAAAAACGGAGCGCTAATAACATGATTAAGTTTTTAGTGTGACATCTGTCTCTTCCAACGAGACCTTTTGACCTTTTCTCGAGAATAATTATCAAAATTTCTTTTTCGATGCTTTCTGGTATAACCGCCTCCTTTTCTTGGTCTTGCCATTATACTTATTAAGCCAATGCTGTGCTTGAACGGTACTTTTCCCGATCCCAACGGTACTTATGTGCAGTTGTTTTTTAATATCTAAGTAATTTAGATAGAGGACAAAACCGATGGAGAAACATAAATGAATGACATAAATTTATTTAAGTATGCATAAGGCAAGTTTCTGCCATCTAAGCACGACATGATAACGTAGTCACCTGCATTGCTGCAGTAGACATAAATGCAATTTGTAATTTGATTAATGGTAGGTGTTAGTAATCGACTTTTGCTACTCACATATAATATTCTCGTTGCTTTATTAGTTTCGCGGTTAAAGATAAATAAAGACCAGACCAACGCAAAGCGCATTTCGACTCTAGCTAGATAAACAATCAGTCATTCCGTACTTAAAGCTTGAACTGACATTTAAAATGATTAATTGAATTGAAAGCGTAAGACCACATAGTGTAGAAATAACACGAATAAAATCAATTAGATTTTAATGTTGAAAATATGGTTTTCTAATAAAATGCAATTTAATAATCAATAAATATAAAAATAAATATAAATGTACAAAGAAATAATCGGAAAAATTTCAAAGTGGAAAGAACAAAGGCAGAGAGGGAGACAAAAGAAATGGGCAGGAAGACAGACATCAAAGCTCTAAAGTAGTAGATATAAAATAATTCGCTATAAACTCAATGGTCACGCAAACATATGTGTGACTCAGTTGATGTTGAATATTCAGAGACCTTTTTTCTCTTCCTTTCCGCCCTTCTCGGACGTGTCGCACGCTTACAATTTTGACGTACACTTTTAATATCGTATAAGTAATATGTCAACAGTAATAAAAATTGAAAATTAAGCCCAACAATACTGTAACGATATAATATTTACATTTAAACAACAATAACAACAACAATAACGACAACAACAACAATAATAAAACGAAAATGCTTTTAATTGTAAATGTCTGGCTATAAAATCATTGTTGCTGTTATTATTAATGGCAACAGCACAAAAGCACCAACAACAATTGCAATAATGCGGCAATAACAGCAACGTAGAACGTAGAATGAGAGTATTAAGTAGTAAACAATATACGTATATACATACACATATACGCTCGCGTATACGTTAACAACGTTAACAGCTCAATAACACTGCACTGCAATGCACTGTGAAAATATTGAATTAATCATCAGGCAATTAATTAAATGGAAAACATATTAAATTAAATAAAAATGCTATTAAACAGAACGAAAAAAAAAAAAAATTGATTTATATTTACCGTAGATTTTAATTAATTTTTGTTGACGTTTTATATTCTGGTTATGTCTTTTTTTTTCTGTTTTTAATGTTATTTCTCTCTTGTTTTTTTTCACCCTTAACAGATGCTAGTCACACGGGAAAGCCAAGTGTTAAAAAGAAAAAATTAAATAACTCATCATTGTCAACGGCAGGGATGCCTACATCGGCCGCAATGGCAATGAACTCAAATATATCAGCGACCTTAACACAACCGCCCGATGTAAGTCCGACCAGTGCCAGTAGTGATACATTGATGCGTGAACGTTCGGCAGCGGTGACCAACAGTTCTACACCGCCTGCCTCAACAACGCATATGGTCGAGACGACTGAAGACGATTCAGATTCCGGATCGTGCGATGCAAGACGAAAGAAAAAAGCCAGAACTACATTTACAGGACGTCAAATATTTGAATTGGAAAAACAATTTGAGATTAAAAAGTACCTAAGTTCAAGTGAACGCACAGAAATGGCTAAACTATTAAATGTCACCGAAACTCAGGTAAGCAAATCCTGCATAAGAGGACCATAAACTAAAGAAAAAGACTTTTATAAAAAAATTTTGCATTTACATTGTTGCATTCTTCAAGTTACAATAACAACAAAGAAGCTCTCTTCAAATACTTAGCTCGAAAGAAAATAAATATATCCATGAAAGTTAAACATTCATTCCAAACATCTATTCTAGGAGTCGGCGGAAAGGGGAAATTCTTGTTTGAAAACAAATATTGCACCGTTACATTCGTCTCGTAGGAAAGCTTCATTACCTTAAACCAACTCAAATATAGTCAGAAAGTTATTCTCCTCTTAAATCGACACAGCAGTGTATTGGCAGTCAGATGATCTAATGGCCAATCAATATAATTCTAATTTGACTGTTTATCAGTTCCCAAAATACATTGCATATGTACAAAGTTTTAGACCAATATCTCTTATACGCTGTAAGTTACAAGCTTTGGTCTATTATGGGCTGCTTTTTTGTTTTCTTCTTAACTGATAGGTCATCCCAGGGAAAGCCGCAAACCGTGAACTCGCTAATGGTCATTTTCAATAGGCCCGCTGTCGATTTTTTCACTACAGTTTTAAATAAGACTCGTAAATGTTAGTGTAGAGCTAGATTCACACACCAACCCGCTACAAAGAGTAAGTTGTAGTGTTTTTTAAGTGGTAAATGTGATTGCGCGGATCGTTCGTGTTAGTAAATCGGTCGGAACTATTTTTGTGCCGATCATAAAGGTCTTAGCAAATGTCTAGGCAAAAGTTTTTCACATTTATCTGCACGAAGGCATAAAAAAGTTGTTGATACTTTTTCGAGGTTATTTTAGCTTTTTCTATATCGTGTACGAGCACGTAAACAGATAACTCCCATTTTCTCTTTTGGGGATTCTTTCCAAGTTTCGGCTTTCTATTTAATTTGTGGAGCTTTCACCACAACGTCATGCTTACATTGACCTCTTTGGTAAATATATGCCCTTGGTATCTCGAAAACTAAATCAGGAAAAATAAATATTAGTAATAAGTCTTTAAATGTCTTCTCTCGCTAGCCTAAAAGTAACCTAAAATTTTTTTAACCTCTAAATGACCCAGTGGCATACTTGGTGTTGAAATGGCCCTATTGTACGGTGCCACCGGATTAAAAATATATGTGTACAATATATCTACGGTTAAATTTTTGTCTATTGTGATCATGCTAGGTAACTAGGATGGTGTAAATTTTGTAAGTTGCCTACCAAGGAATACCATGCCAGACGCTCCCTTCGCTGAAACGTTCTGGCAACAAGGGGAGGACGAATAGAGGACAAATATTTGACCGAGGCTACTTCAAGCATATCAATCATTGAAGCATACGCTTGCCCTGGTGAAGAAGTCTTTAACCTCGGCATCCTAGGGGGGTAGATTGGGTTCACATATGTTTCACTACCTATACAGTGCAGTTCGTTGTTTCTAATAGAAATTTTCTGTCGTCAGGACCGAAGCACTGCTTCGATGAATGAAATATTCATTTAGATGAGAATGACCGAAGTGACTTCAATTCTTACAAGCATACACATAAATTATGCTTTCTCTGATCAAAATCTGGTATCGTCGACATTAGGTTCACTATCATATATGTGTCACTACATACCCAGTCGTTTCTAATAGAAATTTTCTATCGTCACGCATGAAGCACTGTTTTCTAATGCAATCACGATTCTGATAAGTGGTTTAATCAACTTTTAATGTCATAACTAAAATCTATCAAATTTTATATAAAGTATTTTGACAAATTGTTAATCATTTCATACAATTATACACAAAATGATCGATAAAAAGATAAAAAACAAAAATTATTTGCAAATTCATTTAAAGTTCGTTATTATATTTAAGTGCTATTGTAGAATTTTATAAGCAATAGATACAATTGCAAATGAAATGTGTATTTGTGTGTATTGCGCTTGTAATAAATGCATATACACTCGTATTGGTAGATGTGAATTCAAAATCTCACACACAATATTAAATAATTTATATATTAGCAAAATCAATGAAAGAGCATTGGTAGTAGCACTTGCGGCAATTTCAAGCCTATACAATTAGGTGCGATTATGTATATTAAGCACAAACACATATGCAACATTGCATCTATATAAATATATGTACAAGTTAGACAGAGATAATATGGCAGTAGCCTTGTTTCAATTTATTTATTTCCTCATATGTCTATATATGTATATCTATATATATATATATATATATATATGCGGGTGCAAACGTGTGCAAGTATGCATTACATGGTCTCTTCTATATATGATATATATATACATATATTGTATATGTTTAACTAGTATGTGTTAGACATAATTATTAAGTAAAGCCGAGATTTCATATGCTTCGTGTCTGCCCTATAAGTGTATGCGATTACTGTTTTGGATATATGGTAATAAACTGTTCAACACAAATGCAAACACAAAGGCATCTATACACATGCACACACATATATGCATATACATAGACGCGAATGCATACGCACACATATATGCACATATATATATATGTGCAACTTGTCTGTCGAAAATGGCAACAAACGTATATTGTGTAAAATAATTTATAACCAAAACCACAAACAACAATAATAAAAGCAATAGCAACAGCAATGCCTTCAAGCATAAAATCAACATATGATATTAATTGAGATTTATTGACTAATTAGAAAATATTAATTTGCATTCACTAACAGTTGATTCGCATGCACTTACACATTATAGAAATAATTTTCTTTTTTTTTGTTGTTGTTGTTGTTTTTGTTTTGTGTATATTGAATAAATAATGTGTATTAAATTTTCCGATTAAAAATTTAAGGATTTCTTTTAAACAGTGTAGAGAGAATCTCTTCTTCTTCTACTCTATTCGAGAATTTAATTACCTTCATTTTTAGTTAAATTGTGACGCGTGCCTGTGTGTATGGTAGCGTGTGTTTGTGTATATGTTTGTGTGTGTGTGTGTGTGTGTGCGCGCATGATTGTGTGCGTGCCTTTTCGATTATCTTATATTATCAATTATTTCTACTCGAAAGCAATTGAAGTAATTTATCTTGTCCATTTAATCAAAGCCGATACGAACATATATATGCTTTATATAGCTACTTAGATTAGTGGTTAAATGTAAACATTATTTCTCCATTGTTAGATATTTAACTAATGTTAAAACGATAAACATTCAACGTCTTTTACTTATTTATAATTGACGTAAACATGCATACAACGAGAAGGTGACCATATGTTCAAAGAGAAGATTTTCTTTTCTTTTTTTTTTTTTTGGGCTAAAAACTCGAAAACAATTTTTATAAAAATTTATCAATCAAAATTTTTCGTGAATCCACTATAGAAAAGAAAAGTTAGAAAGCAAGTTTTAGAAAGTTTTCAAAATAATTTTTTTATAAATTTTTCCAAAATATATTTGGTACTTATCTGCCTGAGTGGCCGAGATACAGGTGTCTCGACTGGCAACTCAATGGTCGTGGATTCAAATCTCAAGTGTGGTAGAGTTTTTACCAAAAGCCGAAAGCCTTAGATGCTAGTGCTTTAGACTTTAGTCTTAGAATTTATTCTCTGGTTAAATTTATAATAATAATAATGTTTGGTCCTTGTACGCAGACTTTTGGATTCTAAAGCAAACTTTGTAAGTTTCTTAAATTCTCAGCAAAAACTCGACTATATGAGACAGATAAACCATGTCACTAAGGGTTCTGGCAAATGCCTAGCCATTCATACTTTCAATGAAGCTACGCTTAGTTCTTTTGCTTTTTCTAAAAATTTCTTGTTAACCCATTTTAAAATCAAAGCTCTAAACGTCACATCAAGTAGAGAAATCTCAATAATGGCAATGCTCATATTATTAGAGAAATTTTTACCTTAGAGCGGACTCTCAAAATATATACGTTCTCTAGATCAGCCTAAGCTTATGAATGCCTATGGGCATAGAATTGATTAAATATAATGTTTGAATAACAAGAGAAGAAAGATAAAATCTTAGATACATAGCAAGTTCATCCATCGACAGTCGATCGCAGTGTATTTATTAAATTTAGATTTGACCGAAAAAGGGCCTCAGTAACTAAGTGCGCACGTTTGAATGTCGCCTGCTATCGTATCTATGGCAAATAGGGTGAATTCTATGACAGGCGAAGCCCATGGGTTTTTATGCTTATAACACAAGATCAAGGAAACGTTACATAGATAATCGATCCCTTAACTTAATACTTAGTACTTTGTACTTTTTACTTAATACTTTTTCATTTCTATACGAGTATGTGTTCACGTTCTCTGACCTAATACGTAGTCGAAAATTGACATTTTGAGTCGATTTGTGCCAGCATTTTTAAACCAAAACCGACAGTTAAAATATTAGGGAACAACATCGCCTTAAAGTTCTGAACGTATTTGGTGGACAGATTGCTTCAAATAACCTAAAAATGCAATTTCAGGCACACGCTGAATAAATCAATAATATTGCATGGAAAACTGTTATTTTATGTAGGAAGGGGTCAAAACCATCGAATTTAGTCGCTATGTACATCTCTTCATCATCATATTGGCCTGTAAACGTCGCCTACCAAAAAAAAAAAAAAAAAAAAAATATTTATAAGGCGTTCAAGCTCTTCACAGAAGACCGCGATGGCCGCCTTGGACGCGCCAGCACGTGAACAACTGATGAAACCGTTGCAGCAATGAAGAAAGTTATTATGGAGAATCGTCGTATCACTATTAGAGAAGTTGCTGAGGATGTCGGTTCGTGCGATGCAATTTTGTTCGATGTCGGATGAACGCCGTTGTTCGTAATCTTTCGACCAAAAACAAAACCGTCAGTTAAACTCAACCACCGTATTCAACGGACTTGACCCACTGCGACTTTTTCGCATTCCTAAAACTGAAAAGACTCATAAAAGGATGGAATTTTGTCTACTGTATCGCTGGAAGAGCTCAAGGCCAAAAAGCCCTGGCCCAAGTGAACTATATCTAAAAAGGATTTCTTTGAAGGAAATGAAACAGAATATTGATGAATAAATAAATATTTTTCCAGATTTTGAAAAACAAACCTCGTACATCGGCAATACAATCAAACAATACAATGCACTTGGTCACCTTAGTTATTTAAATACAAATAATTAACTATACGTGCACTCTCATCACCGTATGCGTTTATAAGCTTAACTGCTATCTTAAGGGTATTACTCTATTTCTTTGTTCGTTTATTTGTTTGTTTGTGTGTTTTTTGATATATAACAGTTTCTGTATGTGCATACGTGCACGCCTGTGTGTATGTGTGTGTGTGTGTGTGTGTGCGTTTATGCGTTTGTGTACTTGAAAGCCTTAATAAGTAATAATTTAATTACATTAACATATATAACAAACAGATAGACAAGCAAATAAACAAACAATAATACTAATAAATACTCAAATTGATTACATTGTTACTAACTGAGATGTGTATAATTATAATTTACATATCTATAGGGCTTTTAATACACTTCTCATGCACACTTGTTACCTTATAAATCGACAATCGATTGCGTTAGTTTGCTGTTTAGAAAGCCACATAATCAACATATCATTCACATCGTGCTACAAACTAAATGAGGAGAGAAACGAGATTGAAAAACAACTTAAACACACAAATAACAAAATAAATAAAACGAATATTAATCCTGCACAAGTCAGATAAGAGTAATTAAATATATGTAAGCAAGCATCTGTTGTCGTTTAATAGATTTTCGCTTTAAATACATTTTTATTTTACGTTTGATTAATTAGCAGCAAAAAAAAAAAAAAAAAGAAAAAAAAAGTTATGAATAATCAATTAATGAAACATTCTGAGCCCTATATTTACTTCATTCTCTTCGTAGGACTACAAGGTTTTTTCATTAATTCTTAATGCTGTGCACCTTTCAATGCTTGGATTGTGTTTTTTTTTTGTTTTCGAGAATTTAAGAAATTTTTTTCAAAAATTATTTCTATTACAATCTATGTTATGCGTCTTTTCAGAGAGGTGTCTACTATTTCTTGCTTTCATTACATTTTAAATTCATTTTTTTTTTTTTTTGTTTGTTATTTTTACTAATCCTAGAAATATTTTCCTTTCATAAATTTATTTCTTCATAGAGACATAGGAAAAAAAAATTAAGACATTTCAGCGTATACACGAGCAAAGTTTAGTGTCACAGATTATTCTACGAGCAGTATGTTTTGTATAAATTATGAGCATGATTTCATAAATTTCAGATGAATATCTCCTCTGTCGCTGAGTATATTTTAAATTGAATGGTAAAGAAATTCTTTAAATATTTATAAACACATAATTTTTCAAGAAACTGTCACAGCGACTAAGAAAACAATTTTTTTTTTTTTTTTTTTAATAATTTTTAAATTTAAAAAAAAAGAAGGAAAAAAATTTAAATGTGTTTAAGGTTAGTCTAACTATTAATAATTTAAAGATAAATCTTACAGCCATCTGCGTATTTGCTATTGCACTACGAAGGAGCTCTTAACACCCATAACACCACTTGTTATCACCATAAACTAAATTTTTTTCAGTCTCATATAAGGACTGATATATCAAACTAACTTTCGAATTCTAATGCACTATAATTTTCACGAGTTAACCAAGATTGTAGCGTTAAATTCATAAATGGCTGCAATCATAACGATGACGGTATTAATAATAAGAGCAGTAGCGCTGGGAGTAATAATAAAACATTAAGGCTTTAGTTTTGTTTAATTCTAACTTAATTAATAAAGTTTTTAAAATAATAATTAATAATAGGTTGGAGGCAAAGTTCTGTCGTATTTTAAAAAAAATATTTGAATTCATTTATAAAAATACGTGCTTAATATTAATCAGTTATATATACGCCGGTATTTGTTACAATTTGTTGCCATCTGTTAGGTAACCTGTGAATTCCTGTTTTGTAGAAATTCTCGTCCCTGGAGTTAAAATAGTCAGTAACTGCCTTAGAAACACATTCAAAAGACTTGAATTTTTTTCCCGTTAGATAATTTTGCAGAGATCTGAACAGATAATAATCAGATGTCAGGTGGAGGACTAAGGACTTCCCATCTTAACGCATTCAGTTTTTGTTGTGTCACTATTGCAGTATGCGGTCGAACATTATCGTGGTGGAACAATATTCTTTTTGTACACGCTAATGGAGCCCTTTTTTCTTTGATAGCTGCATTCAATTTATTATAAATGCTCTACACCAACTAACAGTTATTCATACATCAACTTTTTAAAGTAAGGCTTTATATGGAAAGTGATGGAGATAACGGTGCGATCCGTGGGGCAAAACATTTCAAAAATTTCCGCCTGTAGATTGAAAAGAAGGAAACAGAAGAGACGGACAGACAGACGAACTTAGACAGATGCCGAATGTGATGATAACAAAAGCTAGATCTGTCTCAAGTCTTACTGGGTTTTGCATACATCTGCACAACTTAATATAAGCCTTTCTCACAAGCAGTCTCGTTTTCAATTATATGAACCATTTATTTTAAAAGTGGGTCAAGTCCATTTTTGCAAAAAAGAAGGGTAATGATAATATCCCCACAAAGCTAACATATACTTGTACTATAAGTAATGTAAAGTGCAAGAAGCTAAAGGAGACATTTCTGATTCTTTCAATATTTCAAGCAGAAGTCTTTGACTTTATATTCTCCAGTGGCAGTTCGTATCCGAGCACCCTATCAAAACGTCCAATTAGATGAGCGTTTATTTAGGAACTTGTTCAATAATTTAGATCAGTTTGTCTTTTCTGACCTAAGCGAAGACAGAAGGCACACTATTTAGAAAAAATGAGGAAGAAGAGATAGGGATTGGTCGCAGTCTGCGAGGTGCCCAAGGTGGCCTTTACCGGCCGAGCACTCAATATGGCTGCGATGGCATCATTTTTCCACTATGCAAGCTGTGGCGCTTACTTTATTACCAGACATTAGACGAGATCGAGAGAGTACACGCGATGTTCTTTACTTCAAGTTACTACTAACCAATCTTTGTCGGAATTTTTTTCATTTAAATGCGGCTTTAGTTTTGTATTCGTAGTGGAAGAGTTAAATTTTCCTAACGCTCTTAAATTTTCATAACTATGACACATTTCCACTCAGTTAAGCGATATTTTACGGTTCACTTACATTCTCTCCAACTCTCAGTCTCGAAATCTACAATTTTGTTGTACTTGTCAAGTTTTCTATGTCCTTCCTTCTGTCTGCATGTATGATTTTATATTTTCTTCTATAAAATTGTTTTTAAAATACATTGTTAGAGAAGACGTGCGCCCACAATATTTCCTTGAAGAAGAAGAAGAATTGCCACCCAACCAATATGCAGTTATTCAATGCATGCAGTAAACTATAATAACATTAAATCTTTCATTTAATGAAACAAGCAAGACAATGTAGGTGAATAATGAAATTGAATGAATGAATGAATGAATGAATGAATGAATACTTTGCTTGGTTTTTAAGGCTAAAGCAACAAATTAAAGGCAAATTATTTTAGCAGATGAAATTACAATTTAAACAAAGTGAATTTGTGAAATTTTAAATACACGTATCAAGGAAAAAATGTAATTACAGTTCAACGCAAAAAAAAGCAAAAAAAAGCAAAAAAAAAAAAATAATATAATTCGAAGAAAGGCAGGGCAAAATATAATGCAAGCATTTACATAAACATATTTAAAATGTCATCAGCAGACATTAAAATAGCCTTAAGTCAGATAATAATCAATTAATTATGTACTCACATACTTACACAAAAACACATAAATATTCATAAATGTATACACACAAAATGAGAAAGATTCAATTCAATTATCTGTGTGTGTGTGTGTGTGTGTGTGTGTGTGTGCGTGTGTGTATGCGGCAGTGAAAAGCCTACGCAAATGGAAAATGTATTTTCATGAATATTAATGAACTAAAAATCAAATGAAAAAAAAAAAAAAAAAATCATTCGCATTTTGTCGTATTGTGAAGTCTTGCAAAGTAACTTTTCCAACTCTCTGGTTGACTTTGCTTTATATTAAATAAAATCAGAATTTTAATTGAATTTTACGCATTTACATGTGTTAGATGTCGTTGTACTATCACGGCAGGCTGTTTTACTATTTTTTTTATTTTTCTCTTTTTTTTTTCTTTTTTTTTTTTCAATTCAAAAGATATTTGGAAGTTGTGGTGTCTACTAATGTACAAGATTTAATTTGTATGTTCTATTAAAGCATTAATGACATGTGACAATCTGTGTTGCTGGCACGCAAATTGGTTCTTGCAAGCACTCCATAACATAACTTGATACATGTATAAGTGTGTGTGCGGGGAGCAAGCACGCGTAAGTTGTAGACAAACCGGGTGCCGCAATCAAACCCATTAGCTCTTACCTGACTATAATCACGCTAATCGGCAACTAAAGCAACCTCTTGGTGAATAAAATATTTCTCTCTTTACTATGCTTTGTACACCCCTTATACGTTTCCCGTTTTTTTTTTTTTTTTTTCATTTCAATTTTCAATTATGCTTGAAACGACATCAAGATACCTCAGTGTATGTGTGTGTGTGTGTGTGTGTGTGTTTACTACAAAATTTCTTTTTTAAAATAAGCAAAGAGATGAGATGAATATCTACTTGATTATCACTTCATGTCTATTTAGTTAGAAAATAAAAAAGAAAAAAGCAAAAAAGAAAAACGTTGAAACAAATATATAAATGAATCTTAAAAGAGACGCTTCAGAGTAATACTTTTACTGCAACAAAGTTGCACGATTATTTATCACATAAGCAACCAAGTGCAGCCGAACGCATAAAAAACTCGAAAAAAAAAAAAAATAGATAAATAAAATGCTGAAGAATGCTTTGTGAAATATAGCCGCCGTAATACTCTCTAATACTATACGTGAAATACAAAGTATGGCAAGCACTAGGGTTATATAAATTGTCTGCCTATTAGCGGAGAGTGCAATTCTAATTGTTCACTTTGTAAAATAAATATGTGGAATATTTGGCCCATGAGGCAGCCATAGAATCTAAATATGGCCGAGAGCTTGGTTAATCTTCTTTTTTTCCGAAAATCAAAGACAAATTACATGGGAATGCATGTGAAATGACGAAAGACGCAGTGGAGACTTGAAAACATCTGATTTATTGAAAATTATGAACGGAAAGTGTACCATGCAAACGCTTTGGCTAATCGGTATTGCGTTGTTTATGACAAAAATCTCTCAACACTTTTTCCCGTAAGCATTCTTTACCCGCCTCTGTGGAGATCTTCGTCAAACTTGCAGGCAAGATGGCCTGTTCAAGAAGGATTCTAGATAGGAAGAGAGAGCAGTGTTGGCAAGCGTTCGACTTAAAAGGGTGAACATTTGGAACGTCCCCAGAAGGATTGCTTCAAGTAAACCGTTTCAAGGAAGCTTGGCAAAGTAATCAGTTCGGGAACGATTCTAGATAGAAAAAGAACGAAAGAGAGAGTGGGAGTAGGGGGTCCATATGTTCGACTTAAAAGGGTGAATATCTGGGACAGAAGGATTGCTTCAGGTAAACTGTTTCAAGAAAGCTTGGCAAAGTGATCAGTTGTGAACGAAAAGGAACGAAAGAGACAGTGTGAGTAGTGCCTCCATATGTTCGACTTAAAAGGGCGAATATCTGGGACAGATAAACTGTTTCAAGGAAGGTTAACAAAGTAATCAGTTCAGGAAGGATTCTAGATAGAAAGAGAACGAAAGAGAGAGTGAGAGTAGGGAGTCCATATGTTCGACTTAAAAGGATGAACATTTGGAATGTCCGCAGAAGGATTGCTTCGGGTAAACTGTTTCACGGAAGCTTGGCAAAGTGATTAGTTTGGGAAGGATTCTAAATAGAAAAGGAGCGAAAGAGGGAATAGGATTAGGGCTTCGATATGTTCGGGCGTATATCTGGGACAGAAGGACTGCTTCAGGTAAACTGTTTCAAAGAAGCTTGGCAAGTTCAGGAAGGATTCTAGATAGAAAAGAAGCGAAAGAGAGAGTGGGGGGAGGGCTTCCGTATCTTCGACTTAAAAGCGTGAATATCCGGGATGGGTACAGAAAAATTGACTCACTATGACTGACTAATCCAAAGGAGAATGGCATTCCGAAGAATCCCAATACCTTTATGAAAAATGTTTAAAACGTTTGGATAAATTTATGAAATTAAACAAAGAATAGATTGAAAAACCAAAAATTTTGAAAAATTATAAATGGAAGATTTTGATATTTTGAAAGATATTTTTTTATCCATTTATCTCTAAGAAGTGACTATAGTCACTTTTGCCCTCTTTCTAATCAGATATCTCGACATTTGAAGATTTCGATCAGAATATTGAATAATTATTCGTAATCAACTCAACGATCAGAGAAAAAAGGAATATTAATTTTATTGCTATTTAAGCCGACAAGGGCCTTGAACCGATCGAGCAAAGTTGAGACTTGTAGTACTTTGCAGCTAAAACAATTCAAAAGGCCAATAGATGACTGCCCGTTTTCATTTCTGA
>CCAG010015110.1:0-65546 GCA_001077435.1 Glossina morsitans morsitans
AATCTAAATATGGCCGAGAGCTTGGTTAATCTTCTTTTATTCCGAAAATCAAAGACAAATTACATGGGAATGCATGTGAAATGACGAAAGACGCAGTGGAGACTTGAAAACATCTGATTTATTGAAAATTATGAACGGAAAGTGTACCATGCAAACGCTTTGGCTAATCGGTATTGCGTTGTTTATGACAAAAATCTCTCAACACTTTTTCCCGTAAGCATTCGTTACCCGCCTCTGTGGAGATCTTCGTCAAACTTGCAGGCAAGATGGCCTGTTCAAGAAGGATTCTAGATAGGAAGAGAGAGCAGTGTTGGCAAGCGTTCGACTTAAAAGGGTGAACATTTGGAACGTCCCCAGAAGGATTACTTCAAGTAAACCGTTTCAAGGAAGCTTGGCAAAGTAATCAGTTCGCGAAGGATTTTAGATACAAAAAAACAATCGAAACAGAGAGTGGGAGTAGGGCTTCCATGTGTTCGACTTAAAAGGGCAAATATCTGGGACAGAAAGAAACTGTTTCACGGAAGCTTGGCAAAGTGATTAGTTTGGGAAGGATTCTAAATAGAAAAGGAGGGAAAGAGGGAATAGGATTAGGGCTTCGATATGTTCGAGGCTATATCTGGGACAGAAGGACTGCTTCAGGTAAACTGCTTCCAAGAAGCTTGGCAAAGTGATCAGTTCAGAAAGGATTCTAGATAGAAAAGAAGCGAAAGAGAGAGTGGGAGGAGGGCTTCCGTATCTTCGACTTAAAAGCGTGAATATCCGGGATGGGTACAGAAAAATTGACTCACGTAAACTAATCCAAAGGAGAATGGCATTCCGAAGAGTCCCGAAACCTTTATGAAAAATGTTTAAAACGTTTGGATAAATTTATGAAATTAAACAAAGAATAGATTGAAAAACCAAAAATTTTGAAAAATTATAAATGGAAGATTTTGATATTTTGAAAGATATTTTTTTATCCATTTATCTCTAAGAAGTGACTATAGTCACTTTTGCCCTCTTTCTAATCAGATATCTCGACATTTGAAGATTTCGATCAGAATATTGAATAATTATTCGTAATCAACTCAACGATCAGAGAAAAAAGGAATATTAATTTTATTGCTATTTAAGCCGACAAGGGCCTTGAACCGATCGAGCAAAGTTGAGACTTGTAGTACTTTGCCGCTAAAACAATTCAAAAGGCCAATAGATGACTGCCCGTTTTCATTTCTGAAAAATTAAGCTTAAGAGATGGTTGTAGTTTAGGCAAACGGTTACAATTTTTGAAACAATTTAACGGAGCCGTCTTAGTCATGAAAATATAAAGACAGCCAAGGCCAAGGCAGTTAACGTGTTGACCACCTCAAATTGAACTTTGATATAATCTTTATATAATCTTGTTGTGATCATTTAAAAATTAGATGAAAAAATGATCCCGATCCATTCATATACAACTCATATCATACATTACTAGTTTTAGTAGGTGAGTTTTCAAGATTTTCCCCAAAGCAAATGCATATAACTTTTACTTGCCTTTTTCTTAAAACAATCTTTCTTGTCCAAGCCCAATGACATTACTCTTATCATATGTCCGCAAGTTAACACATTACAGTTAGCAAGCTTAAGAAACGCTCATTTCAAACGATGACGTCATACTAAATCATGTTTTAAAGATGAAAAACAACACTCACGAAGAACCTAAGGCAAAAAATACTGAAGCTTATGAAGAAATTTCGATAAAATTTCTTTCAACTATGCGCTCCCTTCTTTACATGTATACAGTGTAAAGGAAAACCTGTCCTATATTAGGTTGTGCCGATGTATAAACCACCTAGAAGGATTCGAAATTGACCAATCGTATACCGCATCTTTTTCGGATTTGATTTAAGCTTATCAGTCCGTCTGTCCATCCGTTCGTCTATTTTTCTTGTGTTTCTTCTACAGGACGCAACTTTTAAGATATTTTGATAAAATTTGGTACACCGACGTGTTTTGGCCCAAGAACGAAGGCCGTTACAAATGGTTCAGATTCAGGATTACTTTTCGGCTCACTGCCAATATAAGATCTTATTTAGAAAAGTTGTTATGTGAATAAATGAATTAAGCGAAGTGGTGTTGAGCGCTTAAGGGTGGACCATGGTCTCCTAAGATGTTTTCATTTGTTTGTTCATGATTTCATTAATGAAATGATCCAATTATGCTACAAACTGTCCGTTGAGCTTGAAACCCTATCTTTCGTTCATTGATGGAAGTCGTCATAAAAAATTTATTTAAATTCCGCTGAAATGGAGGTTTGAACCGTACATAAAATTTGCAAAAATTATTATTCTTAAAGAAAGGACCATAAAGTAATGGTATTTAATAGTAGTTCTAGTGGAATAATACAAGTTAGCAACACACATACTCAGTGTTCTAATTTCAATTTTCTAGTCATAGAGCGTCAAAAAGAGCATGAATAAGTCTAACCATTTATCATATCGATTATCGTATGAGAATTTCACTAATTGTGCTGAGGCGACTCGGAATCAGAATAAGATAAAAACTTCCACTGAACGCTACTTCCCCACTGGCAAAAAAAACAAATAAACAAAGAAACAACAAACTAAGAAAGTTAGCATAAGCTGATAGCAGTAAATTGTAGTACTGCGATGTAATCGCATCTGTCAATAATCAGTAAAAATTTATTGAAACTATAATATTTGTTCGCATAATTATGATTCAGTCAGTCGCTCGTTCTGCTTATATTAGCGTGTGATTATGAATTATGGGATTTTTGTTTGCGATAAAATTTCAATGTTTGTGGTTTAAAATTGCGTATGTAATTAATGTTTTGTTTTTCTTTTAGACATACACACACACACATGCAAACACACTTACACATTAGTAATAGCGTTTTTAAAATTAAATGCAATTATTAATGGGGTTTTTATTGATTTATTCGAAATGCGCAAATTGTCATAATTAAATTGATAAAAAATTTCATTAGAATTCTCAAATGTGGTTTGGACAAAAAAAAAAAAAAATAAAATAAGAATTACACGCATATACATTACACATGGAAACCTCAAAGCCAATTTTTTAATGTCATCAAAAATTATTGTTTATTTTATAATATGTCCGCTAATTAAGTTTTTCATGTTAAAATAAAAACCAAAAACCAAAAAATATAATTACATTAACAACAAGTCATTAACGAAGACTTGAAGCTCTTCAGATTTGAAAGTAATGGTAGCAGTTTCGTGTTCAATAATTGAAGAAGTGAGGAAAGCTTTCGGTAGGACGAGAGAAAGAGTCGTCTTCAGAGTAAATGAAAAGCGTTCGTGTGCTTCACACAGCAAAACAATCGTGTGGTTCATCTTAACTCGTTTAATAAAAAAATCTTATATAACTTTTATCGGTCAGATTGAACTGCAGAGTTGTGACACCGTCTTTATTAAATATAATCGCTGTTTATGCCATTAATCTGTTTTCGATTTGACGTTTTTCTTCCCAAATCTCCAAAAGATATCCGCAATCTTTGCCATTACTTAAATATCCGAAGTGATATTAATCAGACCACAAACACAGTAGATTCAAGTTTTATTGACAGCAAACAGATTGTCCAGGAAATGCTTTCGGGAGCTTCGTTGCGGCAATGGCGTTAGTAAATCGCAGCAAAAGCGCTTGCTTGGCGGGGAATTGCATCACAACCGGACACTTGAGCCACTATCTTTTAGCTCTATCGCTCTCTCAGATCAACAGAGGCTTGAACTGGGGTTCTCTCTCTGCTTGGAGAGGAGAAAGGGCACGTCCTTTTGGCATTTACGTCCGAAACGACGAAAGACTGCCACGATTGAGGTTAACAGTTCGCAGAACGAACCAATCCTACAGATCTTTTTCGGTGCCATATCCCTCCCTTCAAGATCGCCGCAACATTATCAAATCTTTCGCCCATTTTCTGATTGGCTAGCAACACAAACACTCCGGCACTGTACTCGATTACCGATTACGATTTTGATGTAAATATACAGATAAAAACGGAAATGGAAGCAAAACAGCTGTCGTTTACTTCAACTTCAGGGTAACGAGGCCCCCTTCAATGGAGATTGTCTCTCTCCCTGAGGGGTCGTCAATCAACTTACCTCTCGATTGCCAATGGTTGTAGGCAACCCGTCTGATTAAGGCATCACGCCAGGTGCAGACGTAAAACACACAGACACATCTGTCGTTTACTTCAAATTTTTTTAACTAAGCGAGCTGCACTCTAATCAACCTCTAGTTATCTCATTTCTTAAACATTTCCTTTCATTTTATAAAGCAAATAAATTTGACATTAGCCGGTTATTGATCAGCTACACATACGAGTTTAGCAAGATTCATATTTGATGTTTGTCGATAGAAAATTCGAAGCTTTTATTTATATGCCTTCCTATAGACTTGAAAAGATTTGCTTGATAGACAGACAGACATTTAAATCTTAGTTTAAAGTTGCATAGCACCGGCAACCTCTTTAAAAGAAACGTAAGATTTGAAGATTTCATGTGAAGACCTTTAACAGATTCGTTTCTTTATACAAGAAATTAAAGACTTTCGTAAAACGAATTCCGAGTCGGGGAACCACTTTTGGTAAATAATAATAAAAAAAAAGGTAGATAATCACGGAACAATAGTTCCTCTTTCATCTATAGATCTATGCGCCTGTGCGTTAATGTGTGTGTGTGTGTGTGTGTGTGTGTTCTAACACGTAAGAAAACGTTTTGCTCTGCGGTACTGCTTTCTAATTGTCTTAAGTGTCAATTAACATACAAAGTTAAGTACGCTCTTTCTCCTTTTTGTGTTTGGTTTTGCTGTCTCTTAGTGTTTCTATTACTTCAACAGAGAAATTCTTATAAAATGTAATGTCATCTCTTCTACAATACAATACAATATTGTAAATAGTTTCTCCACAATTTGTGTATTTATGCATACTACGCGAAAGCACACACGCATGCTGTTGTTATATTTTGTGCACATATACATGAGAGATTATATATTGTGTACATTTTTGTCTGGCTCTGTCAGTTTGTTTAATTTAATTATCTGTATATTTGGCCAAATGCCAGAAATAGTTTAATACACTCGCATATACATATATATTTCATACTCATATGAACAAATATACAATATACATTTGCATGCAAACGCACACACATACATATGTATGCATACATATTTATTAATATATATATATACATATATGTATATATATGTGTTTGTTTGTGTGCGTATGCGTCTGCCTGTGTGAATATAATATGAAACATTTATTTATACAAACTAACACATTTAAATACCACTGTTTGTTGATTGGTCGAAATTGTTTAATTTAATCACCTAACCATTTGTATTCGAATGAAATTGGAAGCGAATACTACTTAGAAAACAAAACATTTTAAATTTTAGCGTTTATCTCTTTATTGATAATTAATTCGAATTTGTTTGATTACAGTGCAAATCTGATTAAATTAATTCATCAAAATTATTTTTATTACGAATGCGTCCGAAGGAAGAGACGCTATATAGGCTTAGGAGTTTTTCGTACTTTTTTTGCTCACCGTTACTATGGTAATATACAGTTTGGAGCTATTTTTCCACCCTACACCACTTGTATTTATATTTCATGTGTTATTTATGTTAAGTCGCATTTGTTTATGAATTTGACGAAATTACGTACGCACTGACGTGTTTTGGTCTAAAGACCCGTAAAGAGCCCTATTTCAAAAACTGCTCTATTTATCGTGTTTCTAGTGAATTAGTGAAAAAATATTATATTAGCGAACTAAAGGAAAGTTGAATATTTGGATAGACTGAGACACTTTTACATAAATGTTCTCATAAACGATAAGTCTTGATATGACAACGGGGGCTAACTTTTAACAGTTTAACAGAAGGAAAGTCTCTTTAAAAAAAGAAAAAAAACTGACTGCAATAATTTTGCATTAAAGAGGTCTATTTTTCCGATCTCCCCCTAAAATAAGTGGATGAGTGTTCTAACGAAAAATAAGCCTTTCTATACCGCCTGGACAGCCAAGCAGTTAACAACAGCGACTACCAAGTCAATGTTCGCGGGTTCAAAGCTCAAGTGCGGTAGAGTTTTCTTAGTCGTAGCTATAGTGAATGTTGCGTCGGTAGAGGCTTAACTCTTATCGATTGGACAGACTGAGACCACCACCTCCCTATCTTTTTCTCTTTCCTTTCTTCTTTCTGACAGTCGCCGTGTTATACGAATAGGGAACATGCCCCGAATTAAAAAAAAACAGATAAGTCTCTATATACGGCCTGGGCAATCAAGCAGTTAAGAACAGCGAAAGTCAATGTTCGCGGGTTCAAGTGCGGTAGAACTTTCTTTCGCCGTAGCTATAGTGTGTGCTGAGTCGAGGCTTAAATCTTATCGATTGGGCAGACACCTACTAGAGCATGCGACAACTATCCTCCTATCTCTTTCTCTTTCCTTTCTTCTTTCTGACAGTCGGCGTGTTATACGAATAGGGGACATCGCCTAAGTGTTTAGCCCGAAGTAAAGAAAAAGAATAATAAGATAATTGATATTTTATAACAAAGTTAGACAAAAGTTATATCAAACGAGGGGATGTAAGATATTGAACGCTCGGTCTTACTCATCTAATACGTTTTAGTTTGATTTAATAAATATTTTGATCAAAACACTTCTGAGACTACTTCACTTGTTTTAGCCATTGAAAGAAGCGTAAGCGGTTACAATTGTTTACTTTTTTGATCTTTGAAATTGCTGCAGGAATATTTATGGTTCCATTTTAAAGCAGGTCCAACTCTCTCACATTGTCCCGAACTCGATTTGGCATGCATTACTCTCGCAGTCAATGCACGTTGTCCCCAACCCGATTTGCTGTGCATTACGCATTGATACCAGTTTAGGCGAAATTTGAAGGTGCGACATTATTGAAGGTGCGACCTTAACAAGTTGAAACACCAATGGAAACTGAATTCAATGTTCGTTAAGCTTGAAAGAAAAAAACGAGAATAAGGTGTCCTTTGCAAGGTTTCTTTCCGTCTATCGTCCGAGTACTTCTTCTGTGTTGTACTTCTTCTGTGTTGCAACAGGGACGATTAATGTTTGCTGCCCCTGATTTTTGGTTTTTGACTTTGACGGATGGGAATTTTGCAATGGGAAGTTTTGCTTTTAAATAAAAGTCACGGGCCAATCGAACAGAGACAAAGGCATGTTTTTAGAATGCAGGCTCTTAGTTTAACACTAATCAGGCCACAGTGTGTGTTTGAGTCACATTTGAACATTCAACTAAAACATTTTTGATTACTATATATATAGCATTTCCTAAATATACCTGAATCGTGTCTAATATTTTATAGCTTACATAGAGCTTGTTTATCCAAACATGAATAAATCCAAGTTATGAACAAAATCAATCAATTTATGATTATTCTCATGATTTTCAAAAGAAGTGACTGTGAGTCACAACGTGATATGATTCGTTCTAAAACTACGTGGTACAATCAAAATTAAATATTTATACTCTATGCTCCGTATACATTGTATGCACTTAGGGATTTACACAAAGGGGACCCTATAGTTTAATATATATGAAGAGTAGGCCGCGTGATCCCAAATAGTTTAATGGAGTCATTGTGAATAAAATTCTTCAATTTGTTTCTGCCGATCAATGTTTTCACATTTCAACTGAGATTTTATTTATCGATAATAATAAAAAAACTCTCTCCTCTAATTAAATTGATTAATTATATAATATATATATGTAATTAGCTCTATGTGTGCATATTGCACAGATATTGAACATTTGAAAAAGTGGTTGGGAAAAAAACACTTATTTGCTATTAATATAACATATGTATATATATATATGTATATAAATATATATAAATAATTAAAAATTAAAACTCTCAGAGATACGAAGATAATTGTATTTAAATATTAACAAACAGCAAAAGTTTTAATGAAAACGACCATTAAATGATGACGTTTGTGATGTGGTACAGGAAAATAAATAAACACGAAGGAGAAAGAGTAATAGAAACAGATGGAGAGAGACAACGGTGGGTAATATAGGAAAAAGTACGAACTTTGTACACTCTTCATGACAGTTTGACTTTGTAGAATTCTTGAAAGGCTTTACTAACCGATAGCAGCAAGAAAAATGGGATTTTGTACAAAAAAAAAAATTCGCTTTAACGCTTTGCTGTATGTTTCTTATCAAAGTTGGATTAAATAATAGCATCTCAAGCATTTTGTCAAATCGACTTTGCTTAGCTGTTGTGTGCAATTAAGAATAAATATAAATAAAAATTTCCAAATATATTGAATTTTTTGATAATTTTTTTTTTTTTGTTTTTTTAATTTTTTGCAAAAATAATTCCTTATAATTGGTTTTTGAAATGCACAATTATGAATAATTGAAATATATGATAAATAAACATTTTAAGCAATTTAATCACATATGCACTATATTTATGTATACATTACGCGTGTATGTATAGCGTGTTTACACATGGCAATGCACGCAAGAGTTATTGAGAAAAACCACAACTTAATTAAAATGAAATTTATTTTCATTTATAATTACGCCAACAATTAAAACCACACAAACGCATACACATGTATTTTAACACATATTCAGATATATATATATATATATATATATACATTTTTAAATGTATTTATGTATATGTGTATATGTATATGTATATATATATATATAACGATGTAAATAAAAATGTGTACATAATAACTAAAAACATTTACATATATATATATATATATATATATACATGTATATAACAAATATTCTAAGCATAATATACTTGTGTACGTATATGCGAGCATTTGTGTTTAAAATGAAAATTTATTAAATCAAATTTAATACATGCCTGTATATATATATATATATATATATATATAGAAAATCTAATTGGATTAAATGCATATATCATTCACCCAAACAAGATGCTTCATGTACACCAAAGTGAAAAAAATTGATCTCAATCTTTGCATTGGAAATATATAATAGTAGCCGGACAATCCCGCTGTCCATTATAGTATAATGACCAAAATTCTTATCTATTCTTGATTAGTAACACTAGGAGCAGTGACAAGAGTTTGTGGAAAAGTGAAACCCGCAATTTCAAATAAAATACAAAAGTCTTGCTTACGTTATTCTCCTTGGTTCAGTAGCGCGACAAAGACATGAAAATTTCCAAACCTTATTTTATAAACTTCAGCTACATCTTAAAATACTATCAAGACATCGACGACATAAAAGGGTCATTTGCTAACAATTTATTTCGGCTACCGATCAAAGTATTGGAAGCCCCAAATTCGAAATCGATTTAAGCATGTCCCTCCATGCGTTTGTCCGTCTGCCATGCTATGTAATATGTGTAGTAAACAAACAGATTGGTATTGAATATGGAGAAAAATCGGCCGAAGGACGCCTCTGCAATGAGTGCCACAGAAGGTAGAAACAAAACAAAAATGGCAACAACTGACCACGCCTACCCAGTCTTATAATGCATCAAATTTAACATTTTTTTCAATATGTTTATAACGCGCGGAAAGAAGCCTCGAAAAGCCCACAAAGTACATGAATTCTTAGCCAGTTTTAAATTCGGAATGTACCTAAAGAACTCAGTCTGTTCGCCTGTCCATTTGTTCCTGTACCAAACTAGGTAGTATCAGCGGTAAGCCTTCCCCTATTTGCAAAAATGAAGACATCGCCTACAAGTTTGAAAGGTATTTGGAAACAATCCAATCCACACGCTTGGATCTAGTTCTGCGTTGAAATTGTTATGTAACTACACACACCAAAATGCTATCGCATGCAATGCGATTATAAATATACGCAAAAGATAATTATTGATATAAAATAATTAAGGAAAACAAATAGTCATTCAATTTCAGATCCGAATATAGCCCACAGGCTTAACGGCTGTCCAGCTGTCCGTTTGCTCATCTGCCCACCCATTTATTCGTGCTTTCATCCATCTGTCTCTATGTACATGTGGGCGTTGACTTGTCTATCTCTCCGCCCATCTTTCGAAGCGTCTATTAGCACTTCTATACACCAGCCTGTAGATGCACACGAATATACATTTGTCTGTCCCTCAATTCGTCTACCCATCTTTTCAATCATGTATTCGTGCTTATATTCACCTGTCTGTCTTTATGTGCATGCACGGTTCGTTTGTCCATCCTTCCAAATATTTATTCACGCCTCTATCCGTCTGTTTCTATGTGCGTCTACATTTCTCTCTAATTGTTATTGCCGATTTTTTGCCCCCTGAGTGTTGGCAGCAAAAAAAAAAAATCGATATAATTAATTTAGTTTCCAGATTATAAACAATTAAAATGTAAAATATGGATTAAATAACTCATTGTATAAAATGTAATTAAGTAAAAAGCTTTTAGTATCATAAAAACATAATCTGCATTCATATAAATATACATACTGTCACACGTAAACACATAAACGCGCACATCTACGCAATGTAGATAACAAAAAAAACCTACACAACAGCTCTTGATATTTAATATGCCAATGTTTCAAAGTTGATAGCTATGATGATTTCATATATATGATAATATATTGATATAAATATCTATTCAAGTCGTTGTTGTTATTATTTAAATAATTAGCATTTTTTTATTTATATATATATATATACGTATGTATATGTGAAAACTATTCATAACTAACTAATTCATAAAACAAAATGTAAAATTAATTTTTATATATAATATATATATATATATATATATATATATGCATATATATGCATATAAATATAGCTAGATATCGGAAAGTAGATTAAAAGGTTCATAAAGTATCTTTCCATATGAAATTAACTAAACAAGTCAAAGCAGTGCTAGGCTTCCTAATGGTCGCAATAAATATTTAAAATGCAAACAAATTATTGAATAAAACCGAACTTTAAGCAAACAATACCGCAACAACAATGTATATATATATTTTGCGAACACATACACACACGTGTGCTTATGTATGTACACACACAAACATATAGAGTATATAGGAGAAGTTGTAATTAAATGCTTAATAGTACTTTTCAGTATCATTACACACTAAGGCTAATATTTTTGTCCAACTCAGCCATTGGCTATTCGTGTACTGGTTGGTTATTAAGGGATAGGGCGGCATAGTAGTAGTAGTAGTAGTAGTAGTAGTAATAGTAATAATATCTAATAACAACACCAACAACAATTTTATTTGAATATAACCAAATCGTACGTACACACACACATAGGCATACACATACACGTATGTAGTAAGTAATTATAGATGAGATAAGTAAGCACATGATAGCTAGCATAACACGTTTAGTTTAGTTTCTAGTGGCTTGCTAAGCCATTTGAAACAATTACCACATTTTGCTGGCCAAACGTATATTGGTATGTGTGAACATAAACATTATATATATAGATATATATATAATGTATACCTTCAGTTAGTTACAATCAATTAATAGGGCATATATGCCTGCAATTGCGAAACACTGCGAGAAATCACATGCATCAAGCCATTAATTAAATGAATTATTGAGATTTTTCTCAATTAATTTTTATAATATTTTCAAGTGTAATAACATTTTAGTTGTACAATTTTTATAGCATTAGTTACTTGTGGTTTTGCAATTTGTAATGTGGTTTGTATTTGATGTCTACATTTGCATATATGTGAGTGAAAATATATTAGTATGGACTTGTGTGTGATTGGTTGTTACGCAATAATCAAGTGCAAATGTCATTTATTTATAATCAACAATGACAACTTAATTTTATTGAACATACAGAAAATTTTATTTAATGGCATTGTTTCACATACACACACACACATATATATATATATATATAAATGCAAACATAATTACCATCAATATTGTTGGCCTACATTTGCTCTGATAATCATATTTCATATAATGGCCGACATAGGCAATAATTGTTATATGACTATAAAAACGAAAGGAAAGAAGATATTGAGAGGTTTCAAAAGAAAAACATAAAGAAGAGAGAGATTTCTTTTAAACGCCATCAGTTCACATCCATCCTCCACATAATTTAAATCATTTGCACGCTTCCAAAGGAAAATGGAAGCTCGCAAAGCAGAGGCTGTTAAAGCCCTTTCGCTAGGCAAAAAGTAAATTTTAAGTACCCTATACCATTTCGCAAGGACTTTTTTAAAGTTTTGCCTTATATGAGAAGTTATTGTTACGATGGTCAGATCTCGTCCATCCGCAACAGAGTTCGTCCTTGCTCGAACGTATATCAGTTTTCCAAAACTTTCACAAACATATTTCGAAAATTGACGCCTTCATATTGAACCTAAAGACACGCGGATATCAGGCAAAGTTAAACGGGGCTTAAAACGAACTCTCAATAGTAAAAGAAGTTCTTGTGTGTCAAGTTGTCCTGCATGTTGCATGCACATGCAGAAACCTAGTATACTGTTTACCATTAGTGCTGTAGGGTACAAAAATTTTTATGGCATCAAGATGTATCTTTTAGGCTCCAAAGCAGGCTTTGCTTGGCTTGCAATACAACTAAACCAGCGCTTGTGGCAGAGTCCTCCCGTATCCCTCGTAAGTCTTCGTTTACCAGCAGTTTCTTTAGACTAAGCAGCGCATTTTCTTTCAGCTTCTGCGCAATTAGTTCGTATGCCTTTATGTAAGCTTTCGCTATGTTCCTTGACTAGAATAGCAACAAAAAAAGCACTGGCCCGTAAAAATGTATCGAGGCGAAATTCATTCCTCCTTCAGCGAATTTTCTTTTATGATTTCAGCTGCTGACTGAACTGAAAAGAGAAGAGACCAGACCAAGCCAACGAGTGTAGCTCTTCTTCGATTCTGTAGAACGGAGTTTTAGCTCAACGCCAATGCATCAACGCCCACAAAGTTAAGCTTTCCGAAATCAGCCTTACGTTCGTTGGTTTGCCCACCGAAAATATCAATCTTTATGATAACTTAAAAGCTAAACTTAAAAGTTGTGTTCACTTCGCCAGCTATTAGCTGCCAAAACTCATTCGCAAGATCTGCGAGAAACTTTAAATTGTAAACTTGAAAGCCCGTTAAAACAGATGATTCGCGATCTTCTTTAAATGTTGTACTCAATTTTCATGCACATGCACATACCCTCTGCACGTTAGATCTCTTGCATTATTTTCTGAAAATTTTCGGAGACAAAAATCGCAAAGAAATCCTTGTATGCAAATTGTTCCCATTTGTCCGTTTTAAAGCCACTTATTAAGCTTACATTCACCCGATAGGACGGAGCCACCACTTGCTTTGATGCAAAAAATACATAAAGACGTTATTTTATAAACGCATATTTAAAATACCGAGTGCTGGGTATACTAAGGATATATAGTCTGCAGAGCCCACAAATGCTAGGAGTATAACACTACAAGTGACTTGACCCTGTGGGTCAAGTGAAATGAAAGAAAACCAATTAAGTATATGCTTAATATGAAAGACCGCGTAACATAAGCCAGACTTAACAAAACATACATACACACAGCTTATCATTGAAATTATGTCAAATTGTCAGTATTTCTTTAATACTCCGATTCCTTATACATTCAACCAAGATATGCATCAGTATACTACATCTTCTCTTTCATTCGGAATAACCAAAGATAGAGAGAGAGAGAGAGAGAGAAATAAGAATTAAGAACTTATGTTGAACTTGGTTTCCATTTGCGTTGATTATTGGTGTAAAAGATAAAGTTCTGGCAGGTTCAGACCGAACTATTTTACAGAAGTTTTCTCGGAGCGAATATTATCATCATTTATAACTTGTGGAAACTTATAAAGCGTAACTGTTTGATAAGCAACTATTTTCCAAACGTACATAAAGGACTCAAATGCCAAGACCTGATCACATTATTAATTTCAAGATTTAGTAGCACCTGTGAAAGGTAGCGAATATCGAAAATTCACTGCATAACACACGTGCGTTGCCATTCCCGGTTTTTTAATTAGCGGAATATAAACAGACAGACCACTTCATCAGCTATAATTGCACTTGACGGTCAACCCCATTTCATCAGCCATAATTATTCTTGAGCGCCAATGTATATACATACACACATACGTATATATATTGAATCGAAGAATGTAATTCTTGTTACATTGCAGACGCATTAAAGAAAATAAATGCAATTATAAATAAGGGACCTGCCCTCACTGGCTGGACAATATATTCATCAATCATGCTTGAGTAAATAGAAATCATTTGAAATCAAATTTGTTTATCGTAAACATATCGCTAAAGTCATATTAATGATTTTAATCATTTCAAAAGGGAGAGAGGGAGACAGTTAATCTTGAGTTCTAATATGTATAAGTTGTGGGATTTCTAGTGCGTAAATCTATGCTTTATCCTCAGAAGACGCAAGAAATTTTCTTTCCCCCATCCTATCATCCTTCCTTCTGACTTCTCCTTTCTATAAAAAAAAGAATAACTTTTATTTGAAGAATAGTCTTTGCAAACTTGAGTACAACGGCACCCAACAAAAGTTGAGAGTTGAGAGACAAGGAGTTGATTAGTGAAAGGCATAAAAATCATCATCATATTTATCATGAATGCCTTAAATTCAACTTTTTTTATATAAAAATTTATAAATTTTCGACTCCCGTCTATCATAAATCGTAAATTCGACTTTTTTAGATTTTATTAGCTTACCTTACTCAACTATCTAAGACTTCAATTAACAAAACTTTAGTTTGTTTTTCTTTCGTTTCCTTCAGTAAGGACGGACAAATTGTCACAGTTAGATTAGTTGTTCAGTTACATTTCTGGGTGTTTACTAGCGAATAATTGAATATGCAAAAGCTACTCACGCCATTTAACGCACAAAAAAAAAAAAAAAAAGTAAATAATTATCACACCTCCTATAAATAAAATATTCGAAAATGCACTAAGCAGCTGTAGCAGTAAATTATATAAAACAACCACCAACAGCAACAGCCACAGCAGCAGCAGCAGCAGCAGCAAATATTAATAAAAACTTATTTTAAATTGATCGCGAGTAATGTATTTATAATTATAATGATGGCGGAGGTGTTGTTAATAACAAATTTTATTTATATGCTGGCCGCATACAAAAAAATCTTTTTACAAAAACAACTAAACAATTATTTTAACCAATAAAAAAACTTCAAAGAAAACAACGCCACAGCACACGTTCACACATAGTAAGTAAAAAAAAAAAAAAAAAAAAAAAAAAATATTTTAGAGAAAAACGTTAAAAAGCATACAAACGTATTAAACTTTAGTAGTAAATATTAATCAAATGCACAAACACATAAACAAACTCATTTATTTTATTTGTTTGTGTGTGCTCACGTTATAGCCAACAGCAACGAAATTTTATTATTGGCCAAATAGTAGCAAAAAAAAAAAAAAAAAAAAAAAAAAAAACAAGAAAAAAATAATAAAAAAAAACATTTTATCGCAGAATGTTTGGCGGAGCAAATTGCCTGAGCCACCAGTGCGAATGTTGTTTTACAAAAAGGAAAACAAAAAAGTAAAAAGAAATTTATTGAGATTTTTTGTTGTTGTTTTATATTTTTTTATTATTTTTCGTTTTGTGTGTGTGTGCGTGCGCTAGTATACGTATGTGCTTGTTTTGGAATTGTATATTTGTTTTTTTCTTATCTGCGAACTTGTATGCCTCGAAGGCGGAGCAAATTGAATAGACAGCGTATTTATATCATATTCGTACGCAATTTACGCAATATTTCAAATGACAAATGACAAAAATATTTTTAAATCATCAACAAATCAACGAATCATAAATGATTGGAATTTTTTTAATTAAAAAAGTAAACATACAAATACACAGGGAAAAGCACACATTGCATAAGCACAAGTGACACAAAGGAAATTGCTCTACAATTAACACGCAACGTATTTGGGTATTCCTTTATGGGCGGTTCTCTCATCAGCTTTCATATGCGATAAATCGATTTTCTTCGCCAAGGCTAGCTATTCGCCTGTTTCCAATTTATCTTAAACAAGGTCTATGGAAATATATGGTATTCTGAAAATTTCGAACAAAGTTCCAATTCGGCTCATCACAGAATCTCTTAGCGTCTGTGTCCCAAATGCAGTCAAAGCTCGCCTTATCGTAAATCGGAAGGAGAACTTCTTTTTCTAACCGCCCTGTAATAACATTTTTAAGGAAAAAGAAAGAGAAATCTTCAAACTTGCCATATGTAAACATCCAGATGGATAAATAAGTCTTTGCCGGTTTTTTTTGTATGGGAGGAAAATTTCGATTTTCTTCACCAATGCTGGCTGTCTCCGATTCGCTTCATCACAGAACCTCTTATTCTCTACCTATGTCCCAAATGCAGCCAAAACTCGCCTAATCCTAAATCGGAAGGAAAACTTCTTCTAACCGCCCTGTAATAACATTCTTAAGAAAAAAAGAAAGAGAAATCTTGCAACTTGCTATATGCATCCAGGTGGATAAATAAATCTTTGCCGGTTTTGTTGTTTTTTTTTAGGAGAGAAAGCTCTTCTCTTAAGAGAAAGTTATAGTATATTGTTTAGTAAGGACTTTGCTTATCAGTTTTCATTTCCCATGATTGTTTTCATTTTGCCTTTGTAGATAGCATAGACGAGAGATAAAACTATTATTCGAACACATGCCTTTTTGAGAAATTTCTTCTATTAGCGACGGTATGGATTACAGTCATAGTGTTGTTTTCCTACTTGCATTCAAACGTGATGAACCCAGACGACTTCAATTCTTCCAGAAGACTTTCAATTGACTGAACCTGAGAAAACGTGATTCCTACATATGTTAATATGAAACACAATCATAAGATTGCCTCAAAAGAAAATTGAAATTTAACTCTCAACTTTGGTGGAATCTTTTATAATCATCGACTTTAACTTGGAAAAAAAAGAAAGTGAAACGGACGAAATTTCGATACACTGTAATATTGGCTAAGCGCGACGGATCCATCTGCTTTTGTGCGGGTTTGTATCTCTTGCCGTCTCTGAGTAATGAGCAAAAACCCTATTTTTGCTTTTGGAAACGGAGTTAGGCTTAATTTACATCGAATTGTAGGCGCGTCCTATGACCGATTTCGATAATTTGAAATATCAACCGGCACGCAAGAATCGCCAATATTTTCACCAAATTCAAAGTCGATACATTCATTTTTGCGGACGGGAGAATGTTTAGCATGCATATCTATGCAGAGGGACAGACGCGGCTAGATGCCCAAGTACAGAATTTGATGCTGATTAAGAATAAATATACTTTTGTATGATTCTCTGCAGCTCCGCTTTAGATTTTTTAAATGCTTTGATCGGACAGACGAACGGACATGCCTAGATGTTTAAATTTGGATACCGATTAACGATATATATATAGTTTTTAAAAGGTCTGCAACTTCGTCCTGCATGCTGCAAATGTTTTCACAAAATAATTATATCCCCTCTATGCTTTTGTGGTAGGCAATAACACGGAGCGCTTCTATAAAGAAAATGCTACGTTACTATCGCCATTAGGAACACAAAGGGAAACGCGTTCAAATTTTTTTCTTTTTTTTTTAAGAGGCAATGAAAGCTTCGCTACCAGTAACAGGGGAGAGTTATACTAGATTAGTATTTCCGGTTTGCACTTAGACATCGAGTAATACCTGTTTTTCCAATTTTCGACTTTACGAAAGCTGAAGTGGATCAAGGATTACTTTTCACATTTATATTTGATAGCTTATCTATTAAGAATTCCGAATGGGGCGCGACCAGTTTTCCTCTACTTCTAAACATAATACATTTTTTCATAAAAAAATTTACTCTGCTTGTAAGACTTTGAAAAAAGAGCGCGATTTGTTCAAAATCTTCTTTCGAAGCATAATACTGGGACCAATATTCGAGTTAAATTGCGCGGATACCAGAAATTTTTTTTTCTAAAGACATCGTAAACGTCATTCGCGTTTCAGCTGCGCTTGGTTTTGTTGTATTTTTCCCAATTTTTACAGTGTGCCTGAGGAGATAATTTCTGACTATGACCTGGTCATTAAAAGCATTGATACAGGAGATGAGTCTTGGAATTACGCATACGAGCCGGAAACAACCGATTAATCGGGCGAATATCGTGCAAAAGGTGAGCCAAGACCGACAACACCCCACCAAAGTTGCTCAAAACTCAAAGTTCTGTTGATAGTTTTCTTCGACTATCGTGGTGTTGTTCACTACCACCTCCTTCCGCCCAGCCAAACGGTGAACAAGGAATATTATTCGAGTATGAAAGAATTTCTTTGCAGACAACAAGATGGATTTGGAAGCATAAATAGATTTAAAAAAAAAAAAAACAGATAAAATTGGTTTTACTTTTTGAACACAGTACAGCAATACAATCCATGGCAAATATTCATTTGAAAGATTGTATAAAAAATAAAAAGCGAGTATATCTGCGTGAATGGCCGTAATAAACATACAATGAAACTTGCAGCCTATAGAAAATCGATTGATTTCAATACGTAATATAAACGTATTTAAGAATTGGCTGAAAGGCCGCTCGATTAACTAACTTATGCCATCATGCTTAACAAAATGTTGACCTGTCCGTGACTTAACGAAATGCGCGGTAGGATATCAAAAGGATAAACCCTAAGATGATTATGATCTTATTTTATTTATTTTTTTTTTTTAATTAAAATTTACAACAAAAAAAACCCCATCCCCCGCGTACAGCAACAAGTATAACTTTCGTATGAGATTTTCGCGAAATTTGTTTTTACTTCACTTTCTCCCTATTTGTAGCGAAAAAAAATTTCTCTTTCAAAACCTTCGAATTTTGTTCAAGTACCAAGTGCTTTAAAAAAAAAAAAATATTTTTTTTTTCTCCTTTATTTCTTTTGACCACAAAGCTGTTTTTGCATATATATATATATATATTTTTTTTTTTTTTTGTTAAGATTTTCATCCCTAACGATGCATACACATCTCATTTTACGCTTGGTTAAAACAAAGTCGCAGTTTTTACTTTACTTTATCTACGAACAAAAATTATTCTGTTAGGTTTATTACACCATAAGCTATTTATTTAATGCAAAAGCATATTAAAATGCTTCTTCTTCTTCCTCGTCTCCTCCTTCTTTTTAAATACTTTAGCTCAATACAAATCAAATACAATTTTAAAGCATTGGATCTATGTTTCGTTGGGTGTTATATCGTTTACCCGTATTTAGCTTAGCGTTATTTAAACTTCCAGTTAAACGATTCGAACAGAGCTTCCTTAAGTTGCCTTTTAATCGCATTTCTAGTTATGATGTAATTTTTGTTATTTCCTAACACGATTGCCATAAATTATGTTAAATTTCAGATTTTGTCAGAATTTATGTAAGTTTAGAGAGAGAGAGAGAGAAATATGAAAAACTTTTTTTTTCTTTTTTCCTTTTTCTTTTTTTTTTTTATAACTGCACCGGAAATAGGTCAAGCATAACATGCTTTTGTTACTTGAGAATTTAAATGGCAATCCTTTGGTTTTCATTTTTTTTTTTTTTTTTTTTTATAAAACGATGTTCATTATTACCCAACAGTTTGATTACATAACTAATAGTTTGCTTACAGTAAACGGTACGGTACGAGTTAAGAGATAAGCAAATTATTTCTTTCAAATTTTTGTTTTTGTTTTGTTTTTTTTTAGTCTTAGATTATCTTCTTTTCCTTTTGATATCGTCGAATGTGTTTATATAAAATTGTAGGGGGGGAAAATTTGAGAAAAGAAAAAAATGCCAGGAATTTAAAATAATTTATCAGACGTATATCACCGTTTTTTCATTTTCTCTTTGCAAGAAAATATTGAAACATCGTGCGAGTAATTGAAAAGATCAGCCTCAGAATATCGAGACACAGACACAGTAGAATAGGAAATGAAGCGCACCACGATGAGGCAGAGTGAGAGAAGCTTTACTGATTTTCGACTCTTAGAACAGAAGCTTTCCCCTGAAACTTTCTTACCTCAAATCAGAAGAGTCAAAAGTTCATGATGCTATGAACATGCCATTGTAGGCCACATATTCGATCAGATAGGTGTTAAAAGAGTCGTGACAAGAAGAAGAGTATTTTACGTTCAATGTGGAAGAAAATTAACCTCCTATACATACAGACTACTGTATGCATACTGCACATGATGAAAATCGATTATCAGACGCAGAGTCAACTAAAATAAAGCAGACTTTTCACGTCCACCCTTTATTTCATATTTGGAAAAAAAACCTTTCAATGTTTTTTCTGGCTTTTTTTACATAAATTATTTTTCCAATTACGAGTGAAACAAGTAACGAAAATGGTATTTATTTTAGGGGCGAGTCGTGAATGTAAAACCCTTTTAACTGCAGTCTTATTAGCACTACGAAAATTATATTCGGTCGTGACCGAATCTTTTATACCCCTCAGCCTGATCCTAAAGGAAAGGGGAAAAAACTGAATTGTCATACTCTATAATATTGGGTGGGCACGAATGAATTTCTGCCTTTTGAGAATGAAGGTGAAAATTTATATGGAGCCGGTGAGTAACAAGCAAAAAACAGAGAATCCAGTTATTGTTGCGTAGACATTTGCAATAGCGTTCGTCCTTGGGTCAAAACACGCCGCTGCACTAAATTGCATCAAAATATCTTAAAAATTGCGATCTGCAGCTTGAACGTAAATTTACATGGGCGAACATCAGACCGACAGACGGACAGGCAGGCTTAAATCAGTTCTGAATCGATCGGCATAATAAAAGATAAACCTATTTTAAGCCCTTCTGCGTGTTAGATACGACCGCACTGAGTTAATACACCCTGTACCACAAGTGGTATAGGGTATAAATATTTTCTATAGAACATCTTAATTACATCATACACCACTTGCGTTATGGTGTATATTCATTTTGGAAGGATGAATGCACCACCCAAGACAATTTAAAGGAAACTCATATATTAGTATAAATGAAATAAATTCACAATCATTTTTGATGAAACTTGGTATAGTTTCGGCTTAAGAAAGAACCTTTTAGAAGAATCTCTTCCTAGCAGTCCCAACTTTTGATAATTCTTCACAAAAAATCCGTAAAATAAATATTTTAAATCTTCAACTTTTGGGCAAATTTCGATTGCGATAATTTTTTGACTCCTTTTCCATAGGAACGTATTAACAAAGCAGAATACTTTCTATGTCAACATATTCCAAGCTGATGTACAATAAGTAAAGTAGTCGTTAGCAGGGATTTGGATAAACATAGTTATCGTGCGAAATTTGGCCCATATTTTCGTTTATATATCGAATGCCTGCCCATATAAAGATACTCATGAAAGCCAAGCCTTTATATGGACATAATATCTAATTTTTGATAACTTACGGCGAATTACAGTCGGCCAAGTTGTTTATGGTAGTAAAGCGTCGACCTTGTCTTATGCTAATGTTTTAATTTGTTTCAAATCATATTCTAATAGATGACTTTAGTGTTTGTTAGTATTTTCAAAAACAAGAGAAGGCTGAGTCAACAGACACCTTAAATTATATCGAGAAAAGTTAAAATATTACAGTCGGTTAAAGCCAACTAATAGATGCCCTATGAGCTTACGTGCAGAGGGCTCCACAGGATTCCACTTTGGCCAAAGCATGCCATTGTAGTAAATTTCAATGAAAAATCTCCAAAATTGTCTACCCATAGATTGACCACCGGAAGCATCGATAGTGAGTAAGCAGATAGACGGACAGACTTGAGTAAAAAAAAAAAAGAAAAAGTGTATCCTGCTGGATTGAGTGTAATTGTGTAGAGTGTCACAGTATGTCATATACACAGTGCTTAAGTAGAATGCACAAACAAAAAAAAAAAAAAACAAAAAATATATGATAGTAAAGATAAACGTATTTAATTTGTGTTAGAACAAATTGAGTTTCTCTTTATTTCCGGTGACCAAGTAAATGTTATGTTTGTTACACAAATTGCTTTTTTTAATATAATTAAATAATTTTATTTATTAATGCAATCTTATGCTATATTTTCCATTTAATTTCACAAAAATTGCAATCTTGTGTTGCATCTCCAGTTTTATTCGTTATCTCTTGCCTTTATATAAACTTTTCCCGTTAAAGATGCGATATAGATTTCCGATTACTTTTATACGGAAAAGTGTCTTCAATTAATTAATTAACTAATTAGTTCCACTACTTAACTATTCGGAAACAAGTCTTTAGTAAATTTGTTCAAGTTCTTTTGCGATAATGAAATGTGTCTTTTTTTAAGTTCCGCATTATACCCTACATACATACCACTTGGGGTTCAAGAGTATGTGAAGTTTGTGCGAATTTATGTAATAACCAGAAGAGCACCTGGTATTATACCGATCGATTGAGAATCTCTTTTTGGAACTTGTCCGTCCTTCTTGTTTTCTTGTCTTCTCTTTTTGTACGCTGATGCGTTATCCAAAATGGAGCACTTTTCTGATCCTTTCCCGTATCAAACCTTGTTTTGAAAAGTCGTAATATGAATAACTGTAGGGTGATGTAGGTTATGAGATGGTAGGCCGTGCGTCACTATAGTCGTTTTACTTGTTCTCATATAAAATTGTACAGGTTGTAACCAAATATTTTTTATATATTGATCGCATAAAGTGGGTAGGAGGGATTAGCTACTCTTTTTCGATTGTTGTTTCCTATATCACTTTTGGCACAGTTTGAGCGGATATACGTAATACGCAGAAGGACTAGAGGCAGATGCACCATTTATTAAGCTGGTCTGTCCGTCTGCCCGCCTGGCTTTCTTATATTCAACCTACAGGCCGCGAATGTTTCTTCTCCAAGAGGTGTTATCCCCCATCCTCATATTCGCAGAAGTGAACGACTTGATTTTACTGAACAAATTTTGAATAAACATTTTTTTAAGTGCTGTGGCAATTTTCACAGCTGCTTTTAGTATTAATCAACTTGTCTACAACTTTGATTATTGTTATTCAAAGGCGAATCTCTTTTCTTTGATTTTAAGATTATTTTTAATTTCTAGTTTTTTTTTTTATTTTTTTATTGTGTATAGCCTCAATTATCGGACTTTGACCTTATAATAATAATTGCTGATCTATTGCATTGGTAAGATTTTGCCAGAAAATTAAATAAGACAAGCACAGCCAAACAATTTATTAAGAAAATGTGAGCATTTAAATATGTATAAATATTTTAGTCCGATAAAAATGTTCGTTCTTTAAAAATAGAAGAAAAAACAAATCTCATAAATCGATTTCGTTTTGAAAATTATATAGAATTTATAAACAATTGCAACATCATCATGGTCTTGTAAAATGTTTATAAACATTCATTGAAATTCATTGAAATTCAATTGTCGTTTGCACAAAATAAAATAATTGAAAATCTCTTGGGGTTTATTTTTGCATTTATGTGCCTTTTTGTATTACATATGAATGAATTATAATTGTACCGTAAAAAAAGAAGAAGAAGAAGAAGAAGACATTGAAGAAAAATTTGAATTATAAATTATTATCATTTGCAATTCTCGCTTTCTCTTTCTCTCCTTAATTACCTTAATGAGAAGTCCTAACGAAGAAAATTCATCCACATATCGTTATTAGAAAGCAATTGTTTTGAAGTCCATCTTTTTTTTTTAAATAAAGTGAAACAACCCTTTAATACCAGCACGTGTTATGGACAGTTTATGAAAACATTTCAAAACTGGAGAAATAAGGTTGCACTTCCTATTCCTCTTGTATTGTAATATACGTACTCCGATCTAAAATGATCTCTTGCTACTAGCGCCCCTACAAGGTTCGGCGTTCTGAAATGATGACCAAACACGTGGTATCTGAATCTACAGATGACTGCACATTGGCAGAGAATATGATGGGACGTTTCCTTCGCTTCCTCGCAGAATCTGCTTGGATCGCTCTTTTACATACCCATATGAAATGATCGCGAAACACTTGGCTTCTGAATCAGCAGATGATAGCACATTGGCAGAGGATATGATGGGACGTTTTCTTCGCTCCCACGCAGAATGTGCATGAATCGGTCAATAATTTAATTTCAAATAATGTAATATGGACTGTAAGACTGAGACCCCCAAGATTTGCTCTAAAGCGAATATAATTCTCTTATTTTTTCCTAAAGCGGACGGACGAACTGGCAGACAAACGCACTCAATTGAATTTATTTGAAAGAACTCGGCAGACGGACGGATAAACGCACTCAATTGACTTTATTTGGAGTCTTATAGGAATAACTGGGCAGACGGATGGACAGACAAATAAACACACTCAAATTTATTTACAATTTTACAAGGAACGAAAAATTGTAATTTATTTTCTCTCGTTCTTGACTATTTAAGGAACCATTTAAGCATGAACTTAAATGGGTGTCAATCGCAAATTTAGTGTAAATTTTGCATAACAAAAAAAAAACCCATTAGACGGATTCCTGTCTTTAACTTTTATCTCTCTCTTAAAATGAAAAATTTTCATGCGTTAATTTTTCGTTGAAGTTTCACTGCAATGCATGCATTTAATTAAATTAAAAACTTTTAATCCCATGGTATGCACATTTATTTATGCGATTATCTCCGTACTCATTAAATAATAAAAATATTTTTTTTTTTTTGCTTTTATTGTAATTTTTGTTAATGTTTACAAGAGAGAAAATATAATAATAATAATAATAACATATAGTGAAAAAATAAATTATTCTAAATTTTTCACAGTGCAGGCACACACCGATCCATAACGTCAATAGCGTTTTGTTGTAAAAAGATTTCATAGTTCTCTTTTCCTTTCTCTGACGATGAGACGCAACATGCCACACACCATTAACTTGAAAAACCATTAATGTATTTATGGTATTTGCTCGAATTTGTTGCTTATAATAATAAAAATAACAACAACAAAAGAGAGGAAAAAAAACGACAATAAGAAAACGGGATGCAATCGCTATACACTTAGTAGTAGATATACTTATGCAGCTCAAGTACTTATAATAGAATGCATTTTATTGGCAATTTTTAAAAAACATTTTTTTTGTTTTTTAATGTTTTGTGTTCACAACAAACATTAAGTAAATAACACTCAATTAGAAGGAACAGAAAATAATAATAAAAAAACAAAAAAAAATAACAAATAAAATAAAGTAAAAAAAAAAAAAAAAAATAGAGAAAAGGAAAGCAAAAAGATACTAAAAAGTAAACAAACACAAGAGCAATAATTCTAAATTTAATGCACTTAGTGGCATGAACGACAACATTAATATGATGTACGCACATGCTGTTTAAATTCGCTTACGAATACTTATATGTACATACGTATAGATGGAAGGCTGAACATGGACTTGAATAAGGGAAAGTAAACATTATATCGACAGACAGACAGACGGACGGACGGACAGACAGACAGACAAAGAGACGGACAAAGTAAGTAAACATTCCGTAAAAAGGCAATCAACACATACGGAAACAGACAACAGACAACGACGAACAAAAATTTATTTATTTATTTTTTTTTTCATTTTTTTTCAAAACCGAGTTCATTGAATGTACATTCATTTAGTATCGCAGAACACACGCATGCCGCATATAGAAAAAAAATATATATATATAATTACATTAAAGAGAAGGAAAAACAAAATATAGAAAAAAACAAAAAAAAATTATAGAAAAAAATATAGAAAAAAAAAAAAAACACATTTCAATACACAAACATGAATAATTGATCATTTTCAGCATCATATGTGTGGAAATTAAGTTTAATCCGATTTATTTGCGATATTAGCAGAGCGTAGCCAAAATATAATTACGTACACACATATGTATACACATACATACATACATATTGATAATGTGAAAGGAAAATTAAACAGCACACACAAGAAATTCAAAATGAATTATAATTATTTATGATTTAAAACTAAACGAAAAACAAACGAGAAACAGAAAACTAAATGAAAATACATGCGGTGAACATTTATTTAATTGCATTGCCATCATCCAATCGTAACCTTTTCACGAGCACTTCATTGCGCTATGAGTCATCAATCAATTATAACTTGAAACCTCAACGTCTTTCTTTGTATGAATGTTTGAATTCTTTGAATATTTGCTTTTAGTAAAACATAAGTCGAGAAAAAATAAAAACTTATTGCACTGCACTGCCGCCGCTCGCTCCTATCCTGGGGAATACATAGTCAGTGCCCTCTTAGTTTCTTCTTTAAAGCAACTTTTCAAAGCTTTCATCAACATTGCCAGTAGTCTTTTACTCACGCTACTACATAGTGCATGACAATGCACTATCATTGCGTTTATTAGTCCACATCAACTGGCAAACATGCTAGTGTGCACTTGGTTTCCTAATCCGTTTAGTGCAAATACCGCCAAGTAATTTTATGTTCTTAATAACGGCAAGGTTGTTGAGTTGATTCAGTCAACTTCGTCTCCCTATTTATCTGTCTGTCTGTCCGACTTATTCCTTGGTTTTTATATTTTTTAATCCGCAAAAGAAGAAATGAAGAACCAAAACTCTTGAGTTATGTGTGTGAGTTAATTTTACCTTAACGTATGTACCAGCTTTCACAACAAATTGTACTTCTTCCCGACTAACGCTGAATTCTGAATCGACGATGCCGTCAATATCCAATAGGATGCGATGTTTAACACGAGTCCTGACAGGCGGAGAAGAGTCTTAATCGTTAAAGCTAAAGCAAACCGTTAGAGGCTTTCAATGCGCTTACTGCCACGTGTACACTTTTCGGTACATGCTAGCAAGTTGTTTCGTTCGTCAAATTCAGTTTTTTTAACTAAGCCATTAATTGCTTGATGCAATGATGTTCTTTTTGTAGAACTGTTCGAGACTTCATCGATAACAGTACCCATGTCATTAATACACACACACACACACACACACGTGTTCTCATATATATTTGACCGAGAATATATTCACATTTGCCATTACATTATTATAAATTTAATTATTCTTACTATCCTTACTATGCCAATATAAAAAATTAAATATTTTTCACTTTTAGTGGAGAGTAATACTAGGTTTGTGCAGAGGGAGCTGAGAGAGATTCATCTTTTATTATATCAGTCCCACGTATTGTTGTCGTTAACTGGCAAATTGTAAAATGTCTTGACCCGAAGACGAACCATATGAAAAATGAATTGCATCGGACAATTATTGATTGATTATTCCTTTGTAATGTATGTGGAAGAAGGATAGTTACAAAGCACTGTAGGGAGTTTAGATCGAAAGCTATACGCACGAACTCAAAACAAAATTGCCTTAAACCAAGCATTTTTTTAATTCTGTAATATAAACTCTATATATTCTGAACTGTATATATGTATATATAAAATCCTAGTTTGGATTGTTACTTTCGGGCTCAAGCGATGATGTTTCAGATGATCTTCAGTGACACCCACAACCGGCAAGCAGGCATGACTCCCTCAGAGCTTAACGCACTTAAGACAAGAGAAGGAAAATTTTTATATAACTTGACCTCACCTGACTGCAAGCAACAAGCAAGTCAAGGCATTCACACATAGAATATAAAGAGTCTTGTGGCGTTACGTAAGCTTTGTTTTGTTTGAACTCATGTCAGTTTATTTATATTTTGCCAAAGTCTTCATTAGCCGATTGATGGACAGGCAAACATGCTTAAGGTTAAGGAAGCTTAACGTGATGCTAAGGACACAAGAAGGAAACTTTGCTTTATGTAGTGCTCTTGGGCAGAAGGACACGAGCATGAATCGATTCACGAATAAAGGAAAACAAGAGCAAACGGACGAACAATTTTATTTGAATCGATTTAGAATTTCACTTCGTTAGAGACTAAGGGGCGTATTTTGAAACAGTCGCCCCAAATTTCCATATCCCTTAAAAGTTTGTCATGATTTTTTACGATCTTAAGACTGAACTCGCATAACATTTAACTAGTGGAAAAACTATATCAGGATAACTAATTAAGGTAAGTTGGAAAGCAAAAAATAAAAGACTAAAAACTGTAGACCGGAACTTAACTACGTTGATGATTCTTGTTAACAAATTCATTACTGCGCACCAATGGCCTCTATTTGCGTCTACATCTTAACATTATTTCAAAAAATATGAGCTGAAGATCTCCCTCAGCTTAAGGAAATGCGTGCTCCCTCCGTTTACTCCAATTTATTACAATTGCTAAGTAATAACTAAATCCCAAGTGAATTACAAACGATCTGTTTTTCTTTTCTTTCTTTGTTTTTATTTTTTTTTAACAACAAACGAAGCAACCTAAATAAATGATTTATAATGAAAGAATTGTTTTCGCACTTCCTCACTCTAGCAATATTCCCGTGGTATTATATTATGAAAAGCATAAAACAAAAATCTAATAAACTTTTTATAACAATTTTTTTATTTTCTTACAAAGATTTGTCGTCGCTTGTCGTTGTCGTAAAAAATGTTTATAGAACTAAAATAAGTTAAAAAGGAAAAGTCGTAAAAAATAAATAAATAAAAAGAAGAAAATTAGCCATAAAACGTTGCTACAGTAAATAGTAATAACAACAACAATAATCGTTACAAATTGAAACAATTAATTTCGGTAAAGAAGCCACAACACAAAAATATTAAAAATAAAAAATATATTAAAAAAAGTTTTTTTTTTTAAGCACACGTTAATTAGTGAACAAACGACAAAATAATTTTGAGTTAAGTGTATTTACACAAAAACAGCAAGACGAACGAACACACACAACATAAAGATGCCATGCACATGTAAATGAATTTCCTGTAGAAAATAAGAAATATATGAGAGATTACACAACTTTCAATTGCAGAGGCGAAAAGAGAGAGAGAGAGAGAGACGAAGTGAGTGAGAGGAAGAAACAAGGGCATCGACATGACGAATATCTGACAGATTTATAAATAAAATAATGAAATTGAAGAGTAGAAAAAAAAAGAACAGACAACAAAATTCCACTTACGGTGAAAGGCGAATCTTGGACACCCACCCCTTATACACGAGAATTTTGGATCAGTTAGCAGCTTCAGTTAATAGGCTTATGTCCATAATATACGTATATATATAATAAATACCACGTGTATAATACGTATATATATAATGAATGCATATATATATATATATATATATATATATATTTATATATATATATTTATATATATGTACATACATATATATATGTGTGGGTGTGTACGGGTGTGTTTTTGAGTGTATGTATGTATATACACACACATGCTTTCTCTTTTTTTTGGGCGTAGTGGCAGCGCACTGCCAACTAGTGACCCTACACTGGGGTAAAAGCTCACCCCGGAACCGCTTTCCTATTATTTGAAGACGCACCCTTTGCTTTAAACTATGCATGCATACGTGTCACATTTATCTTCCAAGTGGAATCGTATAAGAAATTCACATTCAATTTTACGCAAGTCTTTAAAAAACAGGAATCATCCAACGCATCATCCAATTTAACTAAATTTCATTTCCGATTACCGATTACGCAACTGCTTAAGTAAACTAGTAATGAACCTAAGATCGCCAGAGTGTAGGTCAAACCTTTAACCCGTCATTACTATCAGCCTACCATGTATCCCCAATTGTAAAGCTTTTTTTTTTTCATTTGCTTGGCTCGCTTATTTGTTTGGCTGCTTCCCTTTACTATGCAGACTTTTTCTACAAACAAAAAAAACTTATTTAAATCGCGCACATAATTAGCATTTTTTCATCACATATTTCTCTTTTTTTTCGCGTTTTTTCTAATTTTAAAAAATTTTTCCCAAATGTTCAAGTGTCGGTTGATCTGCTAGTCAGTCTCTTTACCAAAATGAAAACGTATATAAATTGCACAAATAACTACATGAACATTAAAAATGTGCGTTTAAAATACTCATAAAGGACGTTTTTCATTGCATGCATTATTTGCTTATTTAACCTAAGTAAACAAAGTATAGGAGAATGTACTTTTGCTTCTCTCTCGCAATGCTTTATATATATTTGCGTAGGAAAAAACAAAGTTAAAAGAAAACATACATATGTATACAAGAAAAAAAAATAAATGTGTTCAAATAACTCCGGGGCTCGTCCGGGATTTGAACCCGGGACCTCCCGCACCCTAAGCGGAAATCATACCCCTAGACCAACGAGCCGGTTGAAGCTAGCTAGCTATATACGGTATTTAATCCAGTTAGAAAATAGTAATCAACTACTAACAATTTTATAAAGCGAAGTAACTCTAATCTTTGTTGTTATTACACTTGGTGTTATTATTTAAAAAAAAAGTACAATTCTTTATATACTGGAACTATGCTCTTTGCATAGCTTTAATTAAATAAGAAGGAACAATAAGACTTGAAGCTATCCAAAGCGAAAAAAACTGTTTTAGTTAGAAAGAATCTTGGATGATAACCAATTAAAGTAAATAAATAAACGATACTTTCTTTCGACGTTTAAGCTTTCAAATTTTAAGCTTTCACTGAAAGTCGAACAATCATAAATAAATGGTTTTCGACTTTCTTTAATCTGATTTATCATTATTTGATAATAGGTTACAATTTTCGTAACTGCATTTTAATTGTGTAAACAAAAAAAATAACTTATAAGGAGTCAATTTCATAAAAATAAAAAATATTTTTATTATTAATTACCTTAATCAACTCTTCGAGTTACGTCTTTGACTCGTAACAATGTTGAAAGGTGCGTTTTATTTAAATTAATTGTATGGCATATTGTTTATACAGTTTTTATTTTCATTTTAAAATTTTTTTTTTTATATTTATTACGATAACGATTTCATTTTATAATATTTAAAAACACTTTTTGTTCAATTTTTTATTGGCAATACTTAGTAAAATTTTTTAATTTCTCTACTCTATTTAACTAGAACTAAATATATTCCAAGGAATAACTACTACTCTATAACTAATTAAAAAGAAACCCTTACAATGTAAATTGAAACGGACGACTATTTGGTTCTGGGGTGCGTGACAATTTACCCTTTTTGGTAAAAAACTTTCGGATTTTAGATGATTGAGTAAAAATCATAATTTGTGAATGAAAATGTTTTAAATATTTTCAAAACTTTTCTTTCTCATTTGTTCCTACATTTTGCCTTGAAAATTAATCATGCTTAGTTGTACTTAAACTGCAATATTGGTCTGAAACATGTAACAACTCTTTAAACTTCTATCAACGGACGTTGAACTAGTAGACCAAGAATTCCAAGCATTCTTTTCAAAATTTCTCATATTGCAAGCGGAACAACAAATCTATACCTTTAAGAAAACAACAATAACTCATCCAATCTAAATTAAACTGCCAGTTAAATTGCACCACTTTCTTTTCACTTATTATTTAGCCTTCCATTTTTTCACTTTTTCAAAAAAAAAAAATACGACCACTCAATTGCCTCACTAACGCACATTTTACATGTTAACTTTATAAACGATGAGTGCTTTTATATTTGTTCGAATGTATGTTCACTCAAATATGTTCTCTTTATAACGTTAATTGCCGTAAGATTAACTTCCGATTATTCTAGTTTCTGTCGAGAGCGAATTTCGTTACCATGAACGAAAAAAACACGAATACATCCATACGAAGCAAAATAACTTGAACATTATCTTAAAGCACCCGGAAAGGCTTTTACACGAACCTCTATACAAACCGGAGCGAACATATGAGAGTTTTCCATTATACGTTTTTAAATTTATTTTTAGTTAAAAGTATTCTTACATTTTAGGAATGTTACTACAAATCTTTGTGAAAACGCTTCTACTTAGAGCTCCTCATTATTTTTCTTTCCATTTTGTCTGACGAAAAATTTTTTATACTTCGATCAATTATCACAATTGATTACCTTGAGCTTCAACGGAAAAACACTAGCCGATTATCTACTAACTGCTGGAGTTTTCTTCTTTTGTGTTTACTTAAAAAGCAATTGATAATTGCAAAGACCCGAAAAACATTTAATATTTCTTTACGAATATTAATATGAAAATTTACGTCATTTTTCTTATTTGCACAATTTCTTATAATTATTTCCTTATTATCATCTATATACCTAATGCACACGAAAAGCTAGCAGACTACATTAATCGTTCAACTTATATTCACTTACTAGAAAAGCAATTAATATGTTAAAATGTCCGAAGAAAATTCCGACATATGATATTAACCTGAACCGAAAAAGTATTTAAGAGCTTTGTCTCATTCGCTCTACTTCCTTTCATTATTTATTACTTTCTAAAAACTTATAAGGTGTTGAAGTAATTATTGTTCAAGGGCTTTACCTTATATGTATGTAAACTTGTGCATGTGCATATGTTCTTATACGATAGCCGAAGTCTTGCCTTGTACATACATACTATTTTAGAAATTATTTCGCTACGAGGTACACTTTGAAGTCACGAAAACTCAACCGAATATACACGATTGCCTGGCAAAATTTTCTTTTGCAATTTTATTTCAATTTATTTCTAAAATTCTTCGATTTTAATCTTTTGATAATAACGCGTTTTACATTTTTCTAATTTTTTTCTCTTTAATTTTACCTATTTCTTTAATTGGTAATATTCTATCAGATCAATAAAAAAAATTGTCTTTAAATGCCCACAAGGAACTTAAACACGTCTTTCCTGATTAACTGATTAATGGCGACTTCTAGCACTTCTTGAATTTCGGCAATTTTATTACAGTTCAAAGAGCAAATGGTTTAATTCTCAATGAGGTTTTAAGGTGACCAGAATGGTTTGCAAGAATTTCGCACAGAAATGGTCTTAAGATTAAGAGCACTGCTCCTCAAAATTAGTACGGTTGGTCACCTTTCGATAGTGTTAAGCAAAGATTATCAAAGAAGAAGAACTAAAGATGGCGAGATCAAGACAGAAAGAAGAGAGCTTTTCTTAAATTTTGTAATAGAATACCATTGAATATTTTTTGTCTCGCTTTCACTTATATGTACAACGTGTTATGTATAGATTACTTATTAATGAACATCTAATGAATGGATGCTTATGTTTGACTGTCAGCAAGTAAAGTTTACATGAAAATATAAGTAAAATTGTAAATGTTTCTTTTATTATCAAAATTGACTGATCATACATCGGCGAAAAATATTGCTTTTAATACTTTATAAGCTTTAAATATATTTCTATATTTTCAAACAAATAAAACTTAATTCAGTACGCAAAACTCCCAACGACAACTTAATTTAATAGAAATCTGCTTCACTTAAGTAAAGTGGTTTTGACACGACTTTCCGCACGTACCTGTTTTGCGAAGTAATATATACTCCTAATCCTTAATCGGAAGTCCAAATTGCGTGCTACTTAGTTTCGAAACCTTTACTTACAATATTTAAAAGGCACTGAGTTTTAAAAATGGAAAAGAAAAAATGAGAAAGTCGACGTGCCTTTCAGTTATTACTTAAAAGAATTAAATGCCTTTTCGCCCACTTGCTCGTTTAGTAATGATTGAATATAAAACTCTGAGATTTATATAAAGTGCATTAAAATGTTATTTGCTTTCATTCTCCAATTGCAGGTGAAAATTTGGTTTCAGAATCGTCGCACTAAATGGAAAAAACAAGATAATGTTACCAATACTGAGGCGGCCGAAGTGAAATCTGCAAATTCTGGCAAATCAACAACCACTTCGTCAACATCGTCATCTGCCTTAAGCGAAAATGGTACAAGTACTGCGAAATCAATGACAGCGCAACAAACATCATCGGTCCCGGCATTAACTCCTACAACCTTAAATGGTGAAACAATAGCGACAAGCAAAAAGCATTCACATAATAATAACAACAATGCGAATAATGCAGAGAATAAACGCAACATGACAAATGAATTAAGCTCAAAACTAACCGCGAAACAGGGGACAAAGATGAAAAAATCATTGAATGCCGGTCTAGAGAAAACCAACAAAAATGCCAACGGTATGAAAGGTGACGCAACGGTAGGACAAAGTGCACGAGTTGTAGCATCGGCAACGGTAGGAGCACATGATACTCTTAATGCTATGGGCAAAGCAACAAATGGCATAGAAATGGACAACAGAAATAAACAACAACAGCAGATACATCAAACGCAAAATAACAATCATCAGTATCATCACAACAACCACCAGCACCAGCATCAGCATCAACACAATCATCATCATCATCATAATAATAATAATAATAATAACAATAATCATAATCATCGTGAGCAGCAGGCTCAGCAACAGCAACCACGTACACACTATAGTCAGCACCATCAGCATCAACACCATCATCCTCACATACCGCATCATCATCATGCAATTCCATTAACGGTAGAGCCCGCAGCACCCCTGGAACAGACTGAAAAATTAGAAATCAAACTCGAAGAGTCACCGCAGCATCGCGAATTGCAATTAAGTTTGCTTAGGGCAGCCCACAGTCAAAGTCCTCTATACGGAGAAATGGATTTCGAAACAAAATTGGCAGCATCGAAAATTTCCAATGCATTGGCTTTAACCAAAATAAATGCACACACCCAGCAACAGCTTGGTAAAAACCACAATAGAAATTCGAATGCGAACAACAGCAATAACGGCGGCAATAACAACAATAACACTATAAACAAAACTCAAAAAGATAAAAACTTAAAGGATGACAAAGAATTGAATAGTTTGCTAAAAGGCAATGAATTAACAATAAATAGCAAAAATAAAAACAACAACAATAACGATACAAATAATAATAATAATGAAGATAAAAATGATGATAATGCTAAAGTTAAAGAAGTCAACGTTAAAATCGAGCCAAAGAAGGAGAAAGAAAGGCAAACCAATTTAACTAACGGTGATTCGAATAAAATGCAAATCGATGAAGTTGAAAAAGTTAAAAATCGTCATCATCATCATCATCATCATCACAATCATTTTATGCATGAAACAGAAGATTGCCCCAGACTTGCTGATTTAGACTGTAGTAGTGCAAGCGCAATAAAATCTGTAAATGCTTCTAAGACAAATCCAGCATCGGCAGCAACTGCTACTGCTAATGATAAGGCTAATGTTGATAATATTGATGATGCTGATGCTGACGATGATAATGATAATGATGATGACGATGATGATAATAATGACGACGATGATGATGATGTTGTTGACGATGATGACGGTGGTGTTACTAATGCCAATGAATTGGATGACGACGCAGAAATGCATGAAATTTAAAATTTACTTAAACATAAAAATTCAATTTTAAGAAAGATCTTCCAGTCAAAATTTATTTGTGCCAAAAAGTAATTTGAAATGAAACGCAGCCAACAGCTAAAACAATTAATGAAAAATTATTTAACAAAATAAAGCAAAAAAAAATGTATTGAGACAATTTAAAAAGCGAAAAAAACAAAAAAGATGTAAAACAAATATTTTAAATATTTCATGTGTACTATAACTTGAAATTAAGAAACATGAGCTCAATTATTGTAATTATAAAATATGAAAAAAATTAATAAATAAATAAATGTATGTAAAAATATATAAACATTCAAAATAAAAGAACATTTGTTTTCACATCATCAAGACAAATCGTGTTAGAGAGGCAAGAGAGTCCGAAGGTGTGATAACTCGGATTGCAATACAGTTAGTTGTAAAAACTTATAGATCTAATGCACTCTTTTTCGAAGTTTCCCTTTGAACAATCATTCAAAAAGTCTTGCAAATTTACCATTTTTTCTTTCATGGCAGCAAATACATGCCTTCCTAAGGAACGGTCGCCCTAAAGACGACATTAACGAAGATCTTATGAACAACAGAAAAGAATTTGCAACTATTGCTGAAAGCATTTCGCCATATATAGATCCATTCATTGGAGTTTCACCTTTTTCATGCCATGGCTTAAGTAAATCAACGGAAAACAGTCATTGGTAAAAACAAAAAAAAAAGAGCGTCTAAATCTAATTATATATTTATAAACTTATTTATGTGATTCCTTAATTGTAGTTAATTCGACTGTGTTTCCTTTAACCACTTAACGATGTCGACCTCTTTAACGATGTTTTTGTGTAGTCATCAAACTAGAATATATATGTAAAATAAACTTAGGTTGTAACGGAACGATTTCACAAAAAGCATTATCATGGCAAATACACATTTATAATGATAAAATTTTATGAAGAAATGCGACAAGGACGGATGGACGGAGGTTTAACTGGTTAATTTTCGTTCGAATGTATTACCAAACGAATGTACATTACGAGGAAGAAGAAACCTCAACAACGAATATATCAAACGACTTTTCATCCCAGAACTGAAATAGAATGAGTTAATAACCCTCGAAAATACATTTATTTCTTAATTTCCTTATTTTCTCATAACTTTTCTATTCATTTTCCTAAGACTTGAAATATTATAATTTCATATCTATATATATATATATATATATTTCAATAATATAATAACAAATTAACAATTAAGTAAACTATACAAATAAATAATCATAAGCAAATGACTTAAAAATTACATAATTTCCAAGATGGTTTGGATGAAAACATTTACAATTATTTGAGGATATTTCTTAAATTTATCATTTCTCTTTTTTATACCTATCACCGGAGGATGATTTTCTCAAAACCCACAAAGTCAGCATCAGCATCAGCATCAAATCCTCAATTGATTTAAGCATGTCCGTCTGTGCGTCTTTGTAATGCCTGTTGTAAACATTTTCCTGGCCGCAAAAAAGGAAGCTATCGACTTCAAATTTGACAGAAATAGTGGAAGTTCCTGCACGTAGGTTGGTATTGAAAATAGGCCAAATCGGTTCAAGGATACGCCCACAGTCCCACGTAAACTGAGAATATCTCCGTTTTTCAAAGAGAATGAAAAATTGGTAGTTTTGCTCATTACTCATAAACTATAGCAAATAAATGTACAAATATTTGAACGTACATTCCATGGCCGATGCTGTAGCATTTGTGCATAAAAATGGAAAAAATTGATCACGCCTACCCAATATTATAGTGTATCAAAATTTAATTACTATTTCAATACCTTTATAATGGGCAGAAACAAGCTTCGAAAACCCTTTAAAGTATACAAATTCTTGGCCAGTTTCGAATCTTAAATGCACCTGAACATGTCCGGCCGTTTCCTATGTCCATCTGTCTGTTTGGGCAACTTGCAGTATTTGTGGCAAACATTCTCCCGTTAGCGAAAACGAAGATATCGCCTACAAATTTGAGCTAAACTTTTCAAAGGACACGCCCACAATCCCCATATGCCCCTACGACAAAAACTTTTATTTTAAAAATAGAAGAAATCTCACTGCGCCCACTCCATATTATGGAGCATAAGTATTTTATTCTTTTATTTCTTCTTTTATCTTTTTTTGTGGTAAACTGTGATGGGTATAAAAGATTCGGTCCCCACCGAATTTAATTTTCTTACTTGTTCTTAATTAATTCACTTTCATTTTCTATCGATAAACTACTAATGTGTCGTTTGTGAATGTCCGCTTTGAAGTTCTCTATTATTTATAAGATGTAGCAAAATAAAATCGTAATATATATATATATGTACATACATCGTAATATATATATGCTACAACAAATACTTGCAACAAATTAAAAAAAAAAAAATTTTCAAAAATAAGTAAAAGAAGAAAATGAGCAAATTCATTTCAAAGTAGGAGGCACATCAACAATACCATCTTTGGTGATAAGAAATTCCGCGAAATCATTGGGTGTATCCGGTGAATACATTACCTCTAGTTTACGTACCGTTAAAAGGCTTCCTTCTAGCCTAATTTGTTTAGGTATTTTAGATATTCGTATACGTGTTCGTCCGAGATGAGCCCATGATAATCCTAAGCAAGGTACATCTGGATAATCTTCATTAACAGTGGCCACCTGAGAGAAGATATTTTAAAAGAATTTTAAGAAAAAATTACATGGAAATTTTTACATTGAACCAAGGAATAAGAAAACAACAGATGCCCTTGAGCAATGGAATCATCAATTGAATTGAAAGCAAGTGAAAACATCGTGATGGGACACGTCCCACCATTGAATACCCTACACCACTTTGTCTAATAAAATTCTTCTTCTGTAATGACTTTTCAAACTAAAACTTTATTTGGAGATTTATCGCAAAAGTGGTCCGATCCGAACCATTTTCAATTGGGCCAGAACATACAACATACACATGTATGTACTTTCACCAAAACACGTCAAAAATATGCCACCTGTAGGTTAAACACGAGAAAATAAAACAGATAGAATGACGGACGGACAAAGTCAAATCGATTTTAGAATCTTTCTCAAACGCTTTTAGGTGTTGCATTCAACCGCATAAACTTAATATCCCCTTCTACCACAGGTGGCGTAGGATATAAAAATAGGAATTTTTGCTTTTTTTTTACTGATTTATACTTAAGCCAATTTTTAATTTAATATCTGTATTTAAAGTATGCGTCTTGATCCGGGAATTGACAAGATGCTAATATCTTGGAACAATTGTGAGAATTCATGTCATTTCCGCCAAATTAAACATCTAAACGAAGGCGTAAAGTCTACCTAGTTAACAAATCATTTTTAATGGGCATCTCATTGATCAATTCCAACACCTAGAAAACCATGGAAAGAGTTTTAAGAAGTCTTATTTGACAGATAGACTTTTTACTCCTTTAATGTTGTCGAGTTTTTGTACGTAAAGAAAGTGCCCTGAACGACACAGGTTTATTATACCCACCACTGTAAGATCGTGAAATACTCATTTTGTTCTTTTTCATAATGTATGTAACACCCAAAAGGAAGCTTCAGACACCCTATAAAGTATATATATTCTTGATCGGAATGAACTTCTGAATTGATTTAGCTGTCTGTCCGTGTGGCGTTCATTGTCACAAAAATTAAAATATCGACTTCAAGTTTGGTAGAAATATTGGAAGTTATTGCACGCAGATTGATATTCAAAATGGGCCAAATTGGTCAGAGCAGAACACCGTAGTGGAGCATAAACTGAACGCAACTTCCTTTTTTTTAAATAAAAATTTGTGGATTTGTGCTCGTTACTCGGAAATTATTAAAGTTAGAAGACTAAAATTTTCCAAATTTACTTTACCAAGCACTCTACCCTTTACATGCAAAAATGGAAAAAATCTGTCACGCCCACACAAAGTTACAAACGATTAAATTTTCTTTTTTTTCACTTTTTTGAGGTTTTATGCTTATTTATCATAAGGCAAACATGGCGGAATGTTTAAAACTATTTTGTACATTCCTCAAAAGAAAACATATAAAAAACTCGCCTAAAAATGAGTTAATTCTAAAATGACTACAATAGACATCGCGCCCTGATGGATTCATTTTTTCTTGATAATACCAACGATATGGATATCAAATAAAAGAACTTAGAGAGTAGAATGCGAAAAGCATAGTGATGGGTATACGAGATTCGATCCCGTCGAATATAACTTTCTTACTTGTTTTTATTATTATTATTATTATTATTGTTATTAAAAAACAATTCGATCTTTGGCGGCTATATTCCTAGTCAACAGCAATAAATTAAATTTCTAAATGGGTGGAATTTGTGTATAATCCGTGACGAATATGTAACGTCAATCCATTCTTTGCACCTATTAATATTCATCTAAAAGCAATATAAATCTTTATGAAAACTATTTAAAAATACGATAAGTAATTTTTTCCGATCAAGCTACTAATGGACTTAAAGTAAACAAAAAGTTTTGCAATTTCGAAGAAGAAAATTATTCTTTGAAATCATATGTTGAATGCGATTAATGCTTCCGTAAATAAAGGGTCACTTTCTATTAAAAAGGCTTAGGTGACGAGTTGTGAACGCTGTTGTATTAATTCTTCTAATGTTTTCTGCACTAAACGTTATCGCGGGACGAATACGGAATAAATTTTTGGCCATTTCAAGCAAACCATTATACGACTATACTTTTCATACGGTTGTAGTTTGCTATAAATTTGGAACTTGTGAAGACAATAGGACTGTGGTACGTTATGAATCTTTATAATGCTCATAAAGGTTTGATTTTGATAAAACTGTCTTACCGTAATCTTGAATATAATTTTAAGAAACTTTGCACATACTTCCGATACACACATCGTTTTCCAAATTTCAAATGTGAAATTCGTCTAGAAATATATATGGAAAGTATCAAAATTTCCATTTAGTTTTAGTACGAGAATGGAACCATTTTACTAAGACTTAGGACACTAAATGTGGATACCGCAATTAAACAACTTACAATCTTATGCCGGTTACTTTCTTTCTCTCTCAAATTTTACATCTTAAGAAATTCCAACAGTGATGGAGACACCTTAGCTGATCCTTTAGCCTAAACTGGTGGCTTTCACAGTTAAGTAATTCGCCACTAATCGAAAATATACGTAGATTTTTTCAATTTTGTTTTCTTGGATAAAAAAAAAATGCGTCGCGAGGAGTTACGATAATAGGCCAGAGTCGTAAATTGATAATAAAAACATATGAAAATTGTGATCTTCTTACGCCACCGTATATATGGTGAAAATAAATATAAAAAGTTTAGGTAGAGAGTTAAAGCTAACGTACCTGGTTAACACAAATCACCGCACTGTTATATTTATAAGCCAACTGCAATAGATGGTTAGCTAATCTACGCATATCACTTGATCTCTCCACATAATCTACATATGTACGGAACACAGCTGCCACCGAGTCAATTATAATTAATTTAATACATGTTGAAGACATTAATGCTGGTAGACGTTCACCAACACATTTTAAAAGTGCATCCTATCGTCATTAATGATATCATTAGTAAAACATCGCAAGATATTCGCCAGAGCAGCAACTTACACTTTCAAAGAGATGTTCAACATGAACATTGGCCATGTAATTGATTTCATAAGCGGGAAATTTTCTTATGAAATATTTGGACATTTCAAATAAACGCTTCGAGGGAAAACGATTTTCGGTGCAAATGAAGGCTACACCACCACTTAAACCCCCCACTTCGTCATTTAACTGTACTGTCAAGCAAAGGTGTAACAAAAGTTGAGTTTTCCCAGCCGAAGCAGCACCACAAAATTCGGTTATACCACGCGTTAGAATACCTCCTCGTGTACATTTATCTAAAGCCGTGCAAGCAAAACTAACACGTGAATATCGCTTAGAGTAGGGTAAATTTGAAAGTTCAGAGGCTGTAATGTACAGAAAAAACTGAACCCACTTTAAAAATTCTTTATATGCATTTCCTAAACCTGTTACAGTTGGTTTAGCTAATAATTTGGCAGCAGCTGTTTTCAAAGCATGGACGTCTTCTTCAGTGAAATCTTTTAACAACAAATGAGCCTGAGGAGTCAATATAGCTTGATGGGCATCGTTAATATGAGCTAAAAAAAAAAAAAAGGAAAGGCGTTCAGTAAATCTCTCAAACATTTTTAAAGACATTATTACCTTTTGCAGCTAATTCTTGAAGGGATGGTGATAAACTTTCTAAAAAGTCCTCCATTACATCCCAGCAACTGTTGTGCTGTGTAATCAGTAAAGGAACTTAGACTGTATATAAAACATTCGTTGCGTGTTGTGTGAAAAATTTGCATGACAATTGTTTCCAACACTTGATGCAGTAATTTTTATTGATTTAACAGCAATTATTCACACTTTAACAATAACAATGAATGAATGAATCTACAGGTTGCAGCCAGCCGGCTAAGACACGAAAAGCTTTAAGATTCGACCGAGTTAGTGGAAAAGTTTAATGAAATTAGGCAAAAATATTAAACAAAATTGCAAAATACCGTTACTTTTAGCAAAGAGTCCGCAAAATCGCTGAGGACGTTTAGAAAAATGCAAGCAAGCTTCACCTGCTCTTCAAATATAAACTTGTTTCTTTTTATTATAAAAATTCAATAACTTTTTTTTCTTATATGTACAAAAAATAAACAACTTTTCTTTTTAATTTTCGTGAACTTATTTATAATAAATAAAAAATATGTTTTGGATTCTTATTTCCCTCCTTATTGCCGAATAATCAAGCAAATTTGATAGTGTTGCCGGACTTTTAAAGAATTGGTTTTTTTTAACCCCTCTTAACTACCCCATATATATATATATATGTATATATAATTCGTGTCGTCTGAATACTTTGTTTACGAAAAGGACAGCAAAACAAAACACGGAGAACAAAAAAAACTCATCTCGTCCAATGAGATTTGTAATAAAAAGAACTAAGAAAGATTTTATCATTTTCAAAGGGCAGAGACGAAACCAAATGAACTTTGATGCCTTACCTAACTATGTTCAAATTAATTGTTATTCCTTTTGGACAAGATTCATTCTTATTGTCCAAATTTTTTTCAAACATAACTTTGCCTGTGAAATTGGAAATAAACTACGTCATTAGTGTTCACATAACACACACAAAGGCATTTTTATAGATGAATTCTATTGAATATTTTATATGATTTTTAATTATTATTATTGAAAATTTACTAAAATTATAAAATGTTAGGAAAATGTCTATTTCTTAATGCCAGCCAAGGCTTCCAATGCGCGAATTTCTGCCTCAGCATTGCGTTTCTTTTCCTCAGCTAATTTAGCATCACGAATAATCTTTTGCTGAGTTTCAATCTCGCGTATTTTCGCTTCCTTCTTCGACAAGCGACTTTGATTGAAAGCACCATAGGCTACGCCTAATATCAAAAAAGACCATCTGCCGAATTTGATAAGTGGTGAGACTTTTACTGGGGCCTGAGACATTTCCGTTTAATTCTTGCAATTATGTAATTCGCGGTCACGATTGCTAGAGAAGATCTGCAAAAGTACAATTAGCTGAGATTATTGCGTTCCAAATGTATCCACAGATTTTTTAGATGAAATAAAATTGATATTTTTGTTTTCTTTTCTTTTCTTTTTTTAATATACGTGTAGAAATATATTTTTAAAATAAAATTACCACAAATCTCTTCTCTTAAAAGTTAACAATTTTCACACAAACAAGATAATCGAAATATAACCTTAAAAAACACAATTGTCAAAATAACAGCTGTTATCAAAGAAAAAGAGAAAGGAAATGGGCAACTCTGACCAGATTGATAGGTAACTCTGGTCTTTTGTTTTTTTTTGTAATAAAAGAAATATTAAGTTGAAAGCTTTAGAAAAATTATTAATATTGAACAGATCTTGGTAATGAATTTGCGCTTACTATCTTAAATAATAAGTCGTTATTTTAACAAATAATAAAATAAGAATTGTTTTTTAAAAAACATGTGAACATAGGATTTTGCCAGTGTTGGTAACCCATTCTCTCTAATATTAAAAAAAGTAGAAAAATTAACTTCAAAATCGTAACAGCTGTTTTTGCTAAAGAGCCGCTTCTGATAAATTTTGTTTAATTTTGATTAATTTAATATAATAATTTTTGCAAATAATGAGTAGAAATTACCAAGAAGATCAAAATAATGAAATCGAAGCATTGGATTCAATATATTGCGGTGAAATGGAAAGTGAGTTTTGTGCGTGTCTTGTCTGCTTTACGCATTTTGACGAAAACGTTTTCTTGTTTTTATTTTTTTTAGTATTGGAATCCCAACCAGTACACAAATTTCGTATACCCATAGCCACTGAAGAGTTTGACAAGGATCAAGAAGAAAATGGTTTAGCTTGTAAATTGTTATTCACTTATACACCCACTTATCCGGATGAAGCACCTCTAGTAGAAATTGATGAACCAGTAAATTTTGCCGAAGATTTTGAAGAACGTTTATTACAGCATATAAAGAAATCTATAGATGAATATTTGGGAATGGAAATGATATTTAGTTTAGTTAGCACTGCCCAGGAATGGTTAAATGAACGATGGGATGACCATAAAAAGGCATTGGAAGAAGAACGAGAACGTAATTTGTTGGCAGCAGAGGAAGCAGAACGTAAAAAATTCGAAGGTACCCGTGTGACGGTAGAGAGTTTCATGAAATGGAAAATGATATTCGAAGAAACCACGGGTATAACTGCGAAGCGGGAAAAAATTAATGAAAACAAAAAACTAACCGGACGGGAATTGTTTATGCAGGATAACACCCTAAATGAGTCGGATCTTAAATATCTATTAGAAGCTGGCGATAGCATCGAGAGCGTTAAAATTGATGAAAGTCTATTCCAAGCCATAGGCGACATTGATTTCGACGACGAAGATGAAGAGGATGACGAGTGGGTACCTGGTAATGATGATGATGATTAGATATATTACATCTTTTTTTTTGAAAAACTTACATACTTTTATCAAAAAAAATAAAGAATTATATGCAAAACCATTAGATTAAAAATTTCTCGGATATTTCTTCAGAAAACATTTTAGAAATAGTCGTAAAAGAGCCGTAATAATCAATTCAGTCTAAATTAACTTTAGTAGTACTCATTTCCGATAAATGCAGACCCTGACTAACAGTTTCGATATCATCTAAATTAAAGCATTCAAAATCAGCATCGCTTGTCGAATCCGATTTCTCAGGGATTTTATCATTAGTTTTTCGAACTGGTTGCACTTTCTTTTGTGGAATATCTAATCTTGACCAAGAACCTGGTTCCGCTTTCACCATTTTAATTTCAACTTTGCTAGCAAACATATGGGCAGTAGTTTTGGAGACATCAATTATCTGTGGGAAATAAAAGAAAAAAAGGAGTTTTTTCATAATTGAACTGTCTTGATATAACTATCCTATACTTACTCCTTTTAATTCCAAGTCCAACTCAAATTTGGCATTTTCTTGATCGGAAAAAATCAAAACTGTATGCAGACGTATGGGATTAACTGTAATTTTACTATGGGCGTAATGGTATTTTTTTGCATATATTGAGACAATAACGTTTGATGGCGTTTGATGCCAATCATAACGACACTGTACAACTTTTTTATCACTATTATCTTTAAACCACTTGTGCTGACCGTATTTGCAACCCGGCTGCGCCATAAACACAGCAAAATCTGAAGTCTTACGTTGACAGCAAGACCAATATTTCATGCCTTCATGGAATATCGGTACACCAGAATGATAACGGCATTCTTTGCTGTCGGCTGCGCTATCAGAAAAGGAATAATTACAACCCGAGTTCTTGCAAGCAGTGCCAACGGTTAGTTCGCTGCAATACAAAATGCGATTATCGTGTGATACAAATTGAATCGTTTAAAATTACTTTGTGTTCGCTTCGCTTTCCGGTGATGCACTTTTTGTTGTCAAATTGTCGATGGTCTCCTTTAAGGCTGCAGCCACCTCGGGTTGAATTTCTGTCATGGTCGTTTCCAGAGGTGGTCTTTCCATAAGTTCACGTATAGGTGCTATTTTCTCTTCAGTTTTTTCATTTTCTTCATTCTCCACAGTCGCTGGTTTCTCCGGTTCTGGCGGCTTAATATTCGAATGTTTGGACACAGTGCAGCCTTTTATACTGAGAAACTCTGTAAAATCTACGGATTTCTTATTGCAGCACGACCATCCTTTATAAGCATCATGAAAGAATGGTGCGCCTGGGTGATGGCGGCATGAATCTAATTAGAATGTATGAATGTGGACGCACGTCAAACATTTATTTCTATAACTTTATTGTGGCAAGTTTTGCCGCAATTTCATAGAAATTCTTTCAAAAACTCTTCTTTACCTGAGAAATTCTTTTCAGGATCATACTCCTGACCACAGCCTCTGTTATAACAACGCAACATTTTATCTCCCATTATGTTTCCAATAAATAAAATTTTGTTGTTTTTTGTATTTTGCTTTTCTTTTTTCTTCTTATTGCTTTGTACGAAAGTACGGCCAATAATCCGCGATTAGACGTTTAGAAAGTGCAAAATAAGATCATAAAAATTTTTTATTCAATCAGCTGACCAACTCGTTGTTCATACAGAGTTGTATGTGTTTAGCTCTCCTTAGAGTAAAAAGGTATGTTGCCACTCGTTGCAATTGCACAATAAACGCTGTAAAATACTGCTTGTACGCGAAAAAAACATTTAAGACTTTATTAGAAAAGACAAATATATGTGATCAAGTATCCGCCTGAGTGGCCGAGTAAGCGAAAGTCTCGACTAGCAACTCTCAATGGTCGTGGGTTCAAATCTCAAGTGCGGTAGTATTTTTAATAAAATCCGAAAGCCTTAGATGCTAGTGCTTTAAGACTTTAGTTTTAAAATTTATTCTCTCTAGCTAAATTTATAATAATAATAATAATACGATCAAGTAATAAATAATGAACTGAAATAACTGTTTATTTTCATCCTTTGATTTCCCGCACATTTTCCACATATTTTCTCAGATCTCTACTATTATTTTTTTTGCGATATTACACTTTCCCAGCTCGCTCTAACCACTGACAGACTTATACATGAGAGAAGCACATTCTGAAATAAGAGGACGAGAGTACCAGAGATTTAAAAGCACTTTTGCTTCACACGATAACTGATTAGAAGAAGAGCTTTTGACTGAGCCTTGGTAAATGAATAAAGTAAGTGCTCAAATATCTTGAATGGACCATAATTATACTATCGCCGAATGGGCCAAAGTACAATTCACACTGTGAACCCATCAAAGCTTCCTAGCCAAGCTCTTTCCATTTTTGCCGAAACCTTAAACGCATGTGGTTTGGCTTTGTCAAGCAGGAAGATAACGCTTTACCTCAATCGTTTTGGTTGTTGAGAGTAGAGAGTGCCTACTCCTTATCTGGCTTTGGTGATGCATTTTTTCTTCCAACTCCATAGACATTATGTTACGTGGCTCTTTACGAGGTTCATCCATAATCTTATCGCGGGTAATCGTTCCAGGTGCCCGGCTTTTTTCGTAACTCGTTAATCTGATCAAAAAAAAGTTCGTTTTCCTATTGTTTCGTTCGCGAATTTGATCTGCCCAAGCAGCAGAGTAGGTAAGAGCCGTGACTGCCAAATCAGTGTTCGCCGGTTCAATTCTCAAGTTTGGTAGAGTTTTTTTGTCGTGGCTCACACCCACTAACCTGCGACCACCATCCCCTTATGTATTTCTTTTTCTTCTCTTCCTTTTTTACTTTTTTTAATTTACGTTTCAACCAAGTATCGAGATTCCTTTTGTACATATATAGTTTCTTTCTGCTTTTCGTTTAACGTTCATTTCTACAACGAAGTCGCGAGATGTTCTTCTCAATAGTTCGAAGAATGAGTCAGGCTTTTAACAATGAAATTTTCACACCGAAAAGGAAAAAACCATTTGTGTTCCCGTGGTTCTGATAAAATATCTGCAACACTATAAACCTTATGATCTTTTCTACAATCAGTGACTTTTATTTATAGATGAAACGCAAACTCAGTTACCCTCGACTGAATCCATCAACCATCCATCGTCTCCCAAGTTTCACACGCGCCTTCGTATGCCTTATTAGGTTCAATGTTATCAAAGCTATCTAAGACTCTCGTGTTAGAAAAAACGCCACCAAGTTCTTACCCTTGTCCAATATTATCCTTTCTTATTTTATTGTAATCGATATAAAACCATTTGGCTAAACCAGGATACGGCTCCTTCAGAAAACTCCCAAAAACTTGCGATTTGTGGAAAATTGAAAAATATTGTAATCACTCATCCTTCCTGAGGAATGCACAACGTGCCTGGAAAAAAATATCTTCTGACTAGCAATGGACAGTATTTTGAATGACACCTTATTCGACATTATAATGAAAACGAAAAACCGAAATTAATTCAACGACATTCGCCAGAGTGGCCGAGTAGGTAAAGAGCCTCGACTAACAAACCAATGATCATGGTTTCAATTCTCGTGCACAGATAGAGTTTACAATAAAGCCGATGGTCTTAGATGCTCGTGCCACAATTTATTTCTCTGGCTGAACTCAAGGACATGAAGTTTTTAAATATTTTTTTCAATCATTTTTTTTTTTACTTTAAAGCAACTCTCAACTTCTTGTTCTTCTTAAAATTTGCTTAGATTTTCCTAAATTTGATTTTATATAAAAGCATGAACTGATTCGTTAGCCTTGAGTTACCTTGACCCTGTCTGTTATCAATTCTTAAAGTTTCGCTTTTCTTTTTAACTTAGAAATACATGTGTCTGCACAAACACACACTCAGGTTTACATAAAAAGCCCTCAAAGCACATGATTGGCAATAGATACGCACTCATACATGAACAAACTAATGCAAAGCACAATTTAGATAAAATTTATATTAAAATGTTTTGAGTTTTTAAAAATGTGTATGCGTGTGTATGTATGTATATGTTTGTATCTATTTGATCGCTTGTCATACATAATTAATACTTAAAACCTAAACATTTATAAACGAGTTTGTTTTTCTTAAGTGATGTGCATTTGAGTGTGTGTGTGTGTGTGTGTGTGCGTGTGTGTTTGAGAAAAATCATAGATATTTATTTCGTTTTGAATTGTATGACAAGTGTGTGTTTGGCCTACGTGACCGTTAAAAGTGTATATGAAGGTATGGTGAATAAAAATATCTATGTATCTATGTATGTATGTAAATATAATTGAATTGTTTCTGCAAACACATTGCTTGACTTGACTTGACTCTGTTACGGTTATACGATATTGCAAAGTTAATGTGTTGGTGTCTGTTAATCTATAATATAAAAATGCGAAAAGAAAAAAAAAAATAGAAATAATGTTGAGGTTATGATTGAAAATTAATTTCAAAATTTCTTGGTCATTTTTTTTTTTTAATTTTTTTTTTTTTATTCAAGAATATCAACTTAACCACAAATGATTGCATATGTCGCTCTTGTGGTTTATTTTAATCTTTTTTTTTTTGCTTTGTATTTTTAGAAGAGAGATTGTTGTTGTTGTTGTTATTATTATTTTTAAAAATAATTCACGCCTTTTCAAAGAATGCAATTGTTCGCTATATTTACAAAAAAAAATATTCGAAAATCTTATACGCATACAATCATATTCCCATATAAATGCAAGCACACATATATACACACACACACACAACATTGAATAATATATTTTTTAGTATATAGATATGGTGGTCTTATTATTATTATTATTATATTCAACTATATTGTGTTACACATAGACAGACACATAGACAGACACATAGATACAGGGACAGAGAGAGAGAGAGAAAAAGAATTGTATAAAGGTATGTATATATATGTACGTGTTGGCATATCTTTATGTACGCGACGGACGCGTTGGCATTTGAAGTTGGCACTTGTTTGCTTAAGTTGTTGCCATTGATTGTTGTGGTTGTTGTTGTTGTTGTTGTTGTTGCTGTTGTTGTATTGGCAGTTTCTTGTTATATTGTATACAAGCATGCAGTTGTCAATTATGTTTTTCTGATTTTCATTCTCCGCTCGCGTTATTATATATTCGTATATATTGATCGCAGGAAGTATATTAAGTCATTCAAATGTTTATAAATCCGCGTGAATGTCCAACTGCCTATCTGTATGTCGGCTATATGGACTTTAAAGCTTTGCCTAAAGCATACAAGTTGGTCTGCAATTTTTCCCTTTTCACTGCGCGTAGATTAAACTCAAAAATTTTTGGTAATTCGTTCATAAGTGTAAAAGGGTACAAAGTGAATATTGAATGTGGCGCTACGGTCCAATATCTGATATGTACGATTGATTCCTGCCTATTACATCTTCATTTATTTTTTCCTTTATGGAAAAAGCTCTCTAGTGCTAAGCTGACTTCAAAGATTAGCTTGACGAAGCTTCTTCTAGTCCTACACTGTGAACTACGTGTATCTTCGATCAAGCATCTTGGCTGTAAGCATAGAGAACTTTCGTTATAGTTTCCTTAGTTCCATACTTGATGTTAAGGCATCAGATTAAAGTGGTTTAACTAAGCTCTGCAAAAGCTTTCTGTCTTCGTTGCTTGCTTCCTCCCTAAGCTCTTTCATTGAGTACGAAATTCAAACGTCAATCAGTAATTATGTGCAAATTGACCCATGAAATGGATTTATTTATGTTCCTTGCAGAGAAGATCTCAAAAACTTCCTTTGCGCTCGCATTATATCCAGACATTAGATATAAGTTTCCTCTGAAGCAGATATATCTGCGATTACAACTGAATAATGCAAAAAGATTTGACCAGGTCCACTCGCCCGTGTCTACAAGGTCTTAAAATTGTTTCCCCATTAAATTAAGTCCTAAAATTACTTAAGCCGGTATAGAAATTCACCAACGTTTACTAAAAATCTGAAATAGTTTTCAAAACAATACGATAATTATCGGTGAGCCTACAGATTATAGGTTATATGTACTTTGAGTAGCGAGTTATTTAAGCCTGTCTATCTGTCTGTCCATTACGATCGTAATTACAGACTTAAGCTTTTATTTATTCACTTATGACGGCGAAATTAATTTAGAAATCTTCTGTTTTGCTTCATTCATAATCAGTTCAGTCCATAGGTCCAGCTTAATGGACAGTAGAAATTAATCGGAAAATTGACTTCCGTACTTCCTCTTCAATTCTCCCCTTATTCACAAATTCTCCTACTTCTCTATATGCAATTTCTCCTGACTGCTATCGCGCTTATACGTATAGACGACATAACCTAAAAACTTATTGAAAAGAAAAGCGAACAGCGTACGTGGAAAATGTGTATTTTTAGCACCGACACACATACACCTTACATTATGCTTATGTGAATGATTTCGCAACGATTAAAGAAAGTTCACGCTTCTTATATAATGGGTGTCTAAGGTTTGCTCTAAGACATACATAGTTTTCCTATTTATTTCGGGTTAAGTAAAACTAAAAATAATGAAGTTTGGTAATGTTCGTGTGTGCATGTTATCTTTTGGATGCGATATTTTATACCATCAACCTACGTGAGGCGGCTCTCTTTGGCATTATGAGATAAGCCTAAGTGTACATAGTAGATTGCCTTGCGGGCGACCGTATAGGAGAGAAAAGCATTCTCTAATCCTTTGTGATCCGCCAAACCCGGCAATGAATCTACCACCTAATCCCATTTTTAAGGCCCTTTAAGCAATGCCAAAGGATATATCAATAAGGATCAACCAGATTGCTTACTTTTTATAGATGAGATACAGAAAATTATTCTATAGTTATCGAGGACATCATGACGTCATGCTAGCGACACCAGCTTCTCAGATAGTTTGCAAAAGGTTAAGATAAGAAAAACTTTAAGCATTGAACAGAATGTAGTTATGAGAATAGTCGATCTAAGCCAAATACAATTTACTTCTGGCTATTATTATGATTATATTATATGTTTACTTGTCTGATATCCAATCTTATGGCTGTGGCTTTAATAGTAGATTGCTTGGAACAGTTGGTGTATTCATTTTGTTTGTTTGTTTGTTTTATTTATAAGAAAACTGCAGATACTTTCTAAAATTTAGAAATTTGGATTAATTTAATCCTGTCTGTCCATGCGTCAATTACCTTTAGAAACTTGTAAACGTATAGAAATTATCCGGGAAGGCTTGAATTGTGTGAATTTATTCTTTTTTTATAATCAGAGAGCAGATTAAAACGTGGCCATGCTGCGCCTAAAAGCACACAAATAAGAAAACTTAATTATTCTTTCATTAATGAATTAAATATCTTTCAATTGTCGGTTTTAACTATAAGTTTGATCCGAAAAAGAACTCGACCGACTAACTGACATACCTATAAGGAATAGGGACTTTAACGAATTGATTTTTTTTTTCTCTTTTCTTGATTAAATTCACTTGAGATAGTGAGTAACCAAGAGTCGACTTAAAGTAGCATAACTTCTTTCCCATTTGGTGCGGTTTTTATTTAACTTTTTTTTTTTGTTTTTTTGTTTTTTTATTTTCTTTAATAATGATTGCTCTACGTTTTTGTTAAAAGTATATTTTATTAAAATAGCGTGTCAAAAATTGTAACTTTTTGCACACACACAAGACAATTAGACATACGAGCACTTTGACACTCAGCAAGATACTCACCTCAAGACAGCTGATATCATTTTTTTTTTTTTCTTGTGTACTTATATTTATAAGTTGTGAACACATGCGCACAAGTATGTTGGTCCATTATAAAGTTGTTATATGACCAGTTTGCTTTCGTTTTGTCAGAGTAAGCTAAAGATTTTTTTTTTTTTTTTTTGGGTTAACAAGATTGACACAAATCTTCGTTGACATTGAATTGTAAACGATTAACATAAGTATTTATTATCAGACTTTAGCCAAACACAACGACGGATTTTTGACAAAATCCTATTAAAAATTTAAGAAATACATGGGGTTTTAGTTCGCGTATGTTATTTGCTTTCCCTTTAATTCTGTTTTTTTTTTAGGTTTTCTTTTTTTTTGTTTTGTGTTTGAAATAATTTTAATGAGGTGTCCTTGAAACTATGTATTATTTTTATAATATTTATTATTTTAAAGGAGAGAAGGAAAAAAAAACTTGTTTGCTTTTAATTCCGCCTTGTTGGGCAGGTTTGTTTGCACATACAAACACAAAAACACACACACACACGTACATCTTACATATTATCATTATCTAATGACTAAAGTAAAAGTTCAAAGGCCTTCCATTACTTTTGTTTTTGTCTTTTTTATTTGTTTTTTTTTTTTTTTTTTGGTTTTAAAATAATAATTTTTTTTGTTTTTTGTATTATTCATTTAATCGCTTTTAAATTGTTTGTTAAATTTGTTCCCCAGAGAGCGGCTCTATCTGATTATATGCGAACGTGCATTTGATTGAACTTTTGGGTTTTTCTGGTTTAACTATTTTTGTTGTCGTTGTTGTTATTATTTAACGTTTCAATTAAAAATGAATTTATTTCATTTTGTTTGGTTTTTTTTTTTTTTTTTTGTGTTAATTTGCTATCCGCTTTAATTAATAAACTTTTTCTTTATATACAACATCAAAGAGTATATTAACTTTAAGTTATTGAGTTAATCGTCCAGAAGCGTATCCGTATCGTACAAGAATCGATCTAATAACTTTTGAATGACCATTTGTCCGTTTGTTGAAATCATAATAGATTTGGAAAATCATTAGGAAAAAAGGAATTAGGATTTTTTTTTTTCGAAGAGTGGTTGTTACATTTTTTTTTGGAAATCAAACGTAAGCACTTTTTAAGTTAATCCCAAACAAGGTCTAAAATTCGATATGACAGACCTTATAAGCTGCATATCTAAAGACCTTCTGACTTCAGTCTGCATTTTGCCTATAGAACAGATTTGATTTAGTAAAATCTGGCGATAACTTTGAAGCTTGCTTTGGGTCCTTCAGTGCATGACGGACCGACACAACAGATGTGCCCGGCCTTGTCCAGTCGTTATCGGTGTTTCTTAGAGAAGCCGTTATTTTGCGCAGGAAGGTTCGCCAAGTCTTATCTCACGCCGGGAAAACAGAAAAAAGAAGAAGTAACAATCGCGACAACTGTTAACTCTCCTGTTCCCTAATTGAAGCAAAAGTGCAGCTGAATCGTGACAATTGATGAAAATTGATGATACAAATGGAAACATAAAAAATCATAGTGCAGGTTAGACGTAGTGTTACCAATGATGTCAAAGGCGTACAATTGTGAGTCCTTCCCGAAAGACTCGCCAAGTGCAAAATTGTGGAACAGAGATAACACCAGCATTGCATATATATTTCTAGTAAAGGAAATTCGTATTCTGGCTTCGAATGAACGGTAGCAGTAAAGATTCCTACGGGTTCGTCCGCTACAAGAATATGCGCTATGAATACTAGGGAAAGAAGTAGAGGTCAAACATCTTTTTGGGAATATAATCTGATCTAGATAATATTTAGGAATTATAGAAGTTTTAAGTGAGAGAAAAGACTTTCGATTATCACGACGTGATCTATTCTACAAAAGTCCTGAGTGATCTCTTCTCATCCTCCGATGCTTTATAGGGAGAACGTGATAGGTTTGTAGGCAAATCAACATGTCAAGGTTTTAAAGATTGTCAATACGATATCACCTATAGTCTGGGAACAACATGTTCGCTTCTCATCCCGAACGCGCAGATTCGATTTCCGGTATGATAGACTATCCGTTCATTCCCATAAATCGATGTAATTATCTCAACTCAAACTACATATTAATATCTTAGGAAGATCTAAACCAGTATTGAAAACTTCTTAAGCTTAACAAGTAAAATGACTATAGCATTTCAAGGCCTGTAACGTCTTTTAAAAATAAGGCATGATATGCCAAGTGTCCAAGCCGAACCAATTCGAAAATGATCGTCCTTGAGCCAAAATTTCATCAAATTATCTTAAAAATTGCGATGTGTAGGTTAAACATAGTAAAAACAAGACGGACAGACAATCTTAAATCAAATCAGAAAGTGAATCTGAATTGATCGATATAATAAAAGATGAGTCTACCTCGAGCTCTTCTGCGTGTTGCTTACATCCGTGACAGGTTAATATGATCTCGTACCACAGGTGCTGTAGAGTATAAGAGAGTTGTTGCCATAATTGAGCAGGAACTGCCATCGAAAAAGTTTGAAATTATTTTGGTTTGAATACAAAACGGACAGACGGACGGACAAACTTAAATTGATTCGATAATAAAAGGTGGGTCTATGTCAAGTTATTCTGGGTGTTACATACACAAACGCACAAACTTAACATACTCTTGTAAAATAAGTGATGATTAAAATTCGGACCAAAGAACTCGATGAAAAAAACTTTACTTCCCTTACGTGTTCGCTTCCTGCCAAAAAAAATGCAATTAATCATTATTGAATAAAATTAAATCGAATGTATTTTTTCAAATATTTTATAATGAATAAATAAAGTTTTTAATAATTAAGAAGTTTTTCTAATTCATTTCAATAGCAACGAAATCTTTATAATAATTTACAAAATTGCGAACGCGTTATGAATGAAGTCTTAACTCACGTATTAAACGTACGAATTGACTGCTCAAGCGCATAAGCGAATAAATATTTCAAATATTTTCATAAGAAATGAAAAACTACAGTACTCTTCGGATAATTGCGAGACAATGTCTACCATTTACTGCTGATCAGAGTTAGGCTCTACGCACTAACCTGATAGTTATATCAATATTAGAACCATTTCATTGTCTTCGAATGCTAGGTTAACGAATCAAGACCTCCATGTAAATAGCACTTCATTTGCTTAGCGCTATTACAAGGTCGGTCAAGGGTTAACGATCGAATAGAGAGTCTTTTCTAAATGTTGGCTTTTGATTTCATAAAACGAATGCTAAGTGAATGCAAGCTTTGTGCTCGTAACTTGTTCCTTGTTTGTGATTTAACAGCAAAAGTTAAGTAACAAATCATTTGCATAGAAGATGCATCTCCAGGTGTACACAGTTTCCTTACCCACAGTTTTTCGTAAACATTTTTTTCTATGATCCGTTTTGTTTGTTCAATTTTTCAAACTTGATTTTCTGCAAGCTTCTATGCAACTTAGCATTACCGCCCCTATGTATGTGTGCAGGGTAATCCCGAAATAACGGGCCATGTTAAAAACAAAGATGAAAGAAATGGAAATAAAAAACAGATATTCATGACGGCATGAAAGCCCATACAACGTCGGCATTGAAGATCGTCATTGAAGCGTTGCATTTAAATTTAGTTATCTGTAAGATATTTACACATTTTTTACATATTCACAGGTTAAGCGAAAAAAAGTGTACATACATGCACTATATGCTACTCTACTCGAAAAGCCATGAATGCGTTCAATTTAACATGTATCTGGGGTTCCGCGTGTGTAATGGCAAGAAATAAATGTTGGTTCACGCCGTGTATAGTCATGTATTACAGTTGTTGTCGTGTACATTATCTATGTATTTCCTTTTGTTTAATGTTACTTTAAGACAATATTACCAAACACATCAATGTGATGTGTTTCGTTTTTTTTTTGTTTTTTCTCTCAAGACTTATGTGATTTTTTCATTGTTTATTAAGGTAATATTTTTTTTTTTTTTTTTTGCATCGTATTTTGCAAGCAATTGCGTTTTCATTGTTTTTCTTTTGTTTATGGATATGTTTGCAAAAACAAAAAGAAAAAAGTATTTAAATTTTTACCATTTAAAATGTAATTGAAAACCGTAAAAATGTGTGTTAATAAAAATTTTAATTATATTATTTAACCCTGATTTAATTACAAGCTTTTTGTACATTCAGGAGTTCGAAATGTTACATGTTTTTTCCTTACCTTTACGCTATAAATAATTACAAAAAAAAAAAAAAAAAAATTATAAAGACCTGAGTCAAGTACATTTTCCTAAAATGATTTTGCATTATAACGTAATGTCCTGAATCTGTTTGTATGATTATTTCAATTTTAGAAAAAGTCATTCATTAATTTTTTGAAAAATCTTAAACGAACTGGGCCTGTTAGCCATAACAGCCAGAATAAAGACCCTAAAGCAATCGACTGAAATAACACTGCACTTTACTGTTTTATCATACGGCAATGAGAGAGAAAATAAAGATTTTTATTAATATTTTCCCATCATCATCGTTCTGTTCATTGTTTTTAAGGAATAGTAAAAGAGCACAAACTCTCTGCTGCTCTGTTGATCTCATTGCTTCTTTCTCTTTTATTTATTTATTTTTTTAATTACCTTCATTTTACAATAACACTACCATTTTTAACGAGTTCAATCGTTTTTTACTCTTTGAATTCTATTGTGACTGCCGAAATTTCAACGAAGATGAACACGCATATACACAGGTGCTAGCATTTCACAATCAATACGTTCTCTTAGTTTTTAATTGCATAATAACCGGAAGAGATGTGTAAAATTATTGCCTTTCGTTTCGTAAGAATTTTTTTAAGAAATAATAAAGTAATAAAGAGCAGAAATAAAAACATTAAAATTTAAAAAAAAAGTAAATAGAAATTATAGAAAGTATGGTAAAAAGACGATAATACATAATAAAATTAATTTATTTGCGAAATAAATAAAATAATTACTGAAGCAACCGGTAAGCAATCGTCGACTTTTTTTCGGGCTTCGTATGCATGAAAAAGGTACATACGTTCGTGACAAATGTCAAAAAGTAACAAATTATTCTTAAGATGAGCGAACATTAGTGCACTAAAAAATATTCCAATGAGAATTTTATTATATGCACGCACACAAAGCCAAGTATAAGATCAATGTCTTACCATAAGGCAAAACATACACAGGAACCAATGTAAACGTCAAGCAAATGAGAACAATTCGTGTTGATAAAGTGTTTAGATAATAATTTCTGTAAAAGTACGCATTAAAAAAAAAATTCTTAACAAGAAATAAATGTGGATATAAGGAACATTACAAGTTAATGAAAACTTTGAAAAGGTTTTAACTTTTGTGCGGAAAAGTGCTTAATGTTTGTATGCATGTCAAGGAGTTAAGCGTAAATTAAAAGAGTGGGAAAAGTGGAAAATGGAAAAAACGCAATTTTTTAATAGAAGAGAAAAAAGACGCATTCAAGTAGTGATTTAATTTAAATTAGGCGATTCATTTTTCCATTTGCGTTCCTACGAGTTCACTCTCACTCTATCGAACAATTAAAAGATAACCGCTTTGTTGTTACGCTTATATGACTCGGAAGTACGCGTGAATGAATTTGCAAGTCAATTTAAAAATGTTTATCTGTTTATTTTCCGTCGTTAAGAAATTTTAAGTCAACTTATAGTAGTCTGTCTATCCGTCAAACTTTGCATTTTCACTTTGCACGATCATCACAAAAGTCACAATATAAAATTCATAAGCAACTAATGGCAAAAGTGCTCTGAAAAAAAAGCACGTAACAAAAAATAAGACAACAATGGCAAAAAATTATAATCACAGACATAATAATAACATTAATAATAATAATAGCAACAGTAATAATAAAATGAAAACTCCAACGAAAAGGAAAATTATTGAAATTCAGTATATGCTTTCAAGGTATATATGTAATGTTAAACGACTTAAGAAAATAATTCCTGCTGTAAGTACTTTTCCCTGTTATTTTGATGCATTTATGAATTGTAATGAATATTGTTCTTAAGCTTGTTACCACTGAAGACTACTTCATTCACTTGCCTATTATATCTTTTCTATATTTATATATATGTACTAATCTTATTATTGTATTCTCTGTCGCTGAATGTACTAAAATTTCCTTTATGTGAGTTGTGCAGTCAATATCTGTTTCTTTTCGATCTCAGAGCAGTAGGAATTGTGTTGTGTGTGTGTGTGTGTGTGATTCCGTTCAGCTCAAAATACAAGTTAAAAAGTTATATTCACTTTCGACTGAATCTTTGCTTTCCTATCTTAATACACTACAATCTCAAAACAATATCCTAAACGTACGGGTGTGAATAGCTCAATAGCGATGCCTATATTTACAACTGCTTTTTATTTCTAGTCATACGAAGTATTTATATATCTAGTATAAGCCGTAAGTTAGAACTTTTCATTTATTATGGGTTTGTCTGCAAGTGACTTACAATCATTTATTTTATGCTTTACTTTTAGAGAACTAATTGCAAATTGTAGTGCTTTCTTTAAGTCCGAGCAAGTCTATGTTCAAAGTTGACGGTCGATTGAAAGTAAATATGTCAGAATTAAGCTGTTTATCTCAGTTTCGCGACGACCATAGCTTTCCGGCAACATATGACAGGCAGACAGACAGATAAAGATAAACATACATAGGATTTAATCGATTTACTTTATATGCCCTCTAATGTTTGATTGTTCTAAATATTACGAACAGAAGAAAAAATATTTCAGTGTTAGATACAACAACAAAAGCATAGGTAGGAGGTTGAGTGTCACAATATTCGATTTAAGCCAAATATAATCTGCTTATGTGTTTTTTTTTTTACTAATCTACCGATAGTTTCACTTAAGGTTTCGTTCATGATTTTCATTATTCTTGAATTGAACTTGTTAGGCTTGTGTTTGTATCCCGCTGTTAATATCTGTTCGAGATTTTTTTTTTGTTCGCTTAAGTTGAAGTTCATTGTTTTATTATGTTTAAAACAATTAATCGTGACGACAAATTATGTTTAAATATTTTAATATACAAAAAAAACTTGAATTAATATATATATATATAAAAAAAAAAAAACAAAAAAAAACATTTTGTTTAGACATAATAAATAATAATAAAAAAGTACGAAAACAAGATTTTCAAGTTGATATTTAAAACTAAAAAGCAAAATATATATGTATATATATGTATAAAATTAAAATAACTTTTCATTTATATTATGGGAAATTTTTACTAAATTTTTATGTATATTTAATAGTACACGAAATTCTCTAGACATACCTTCTCTTTTTGATTTAAAATGAAATGTGGCGGAATTAATGATGCGCTTGCGATCGTATAACGAGTTGCCTATGAAAAGAAATGCATTTTTTATTCCATTCCATAAAATGCTGAGTTGATCTAACAGTACGTCCCTCTCGGTTCGTCTATCTATGTATATAAGTTGCCGAAGAAGACTAAAAGCTGAAGCAACCAAAAGGTAAAAATATTTCATATGCAAATTTATCGAGTATGAATTTTCGCGACAAGCCTAACGAGATGATCACAATTAACCAAAACTCTGATTTTTTCTTTATAGTGTGTGTTGTCATTAAAAGATTGCTTGCTATAAAATCCGTATTTGGAAGCGCTTTTGGTCAATCATGACTGCTAGCGGTATGCTATGAAAGTTATTTAGAGTCATTAGGGTTATTAGGGTAAGTTAACCTCCTTCTGCGATCCCGAACTTCTCGTTCATTCTTCGTTACGTCAAATTTGAACAGCTTACGATATTTAAATTTTGCTTCAAATTCCACTTCCTGCAGGTTGTAAATGTCATCTTATATGAGATAATCATCTTCATATCGATATCAATAAATCAAAATGTATAACTTTGCAAATGTGTAGGATGACTCGCAGTTCACGGAACAAGCAATTTGGATAACATGGCACAGATTTAATATTAAAAACTGTAAATGCTTTCATTGCTTCATTAAGTATACAGTAAAGGATCATGTGTGGGATAACGTATGTTGGCACATACGGAATTTGTTAAATTTTTCCGTAACTCTTCTGACATGATACTCATTTTCTTTCTTCAAGTGATTAAACTAACTCTAATCGTTGTACGTTCCAAATAGGCTTCAGTTCTTGAATCATGTGAACTTTGTAAGCTTGACGATGCAAGTCTCTCGTGAATATAACAAACATTGTAGGGATCTTCTCGAATTCACCAATACTTCGCTGCAACGCCGAATTGATTTCCTTGCACTCTCGGCAGTACTCCCACAAGCTGCGCCTATAAGGTGTTTAAGTTTACTCCAAGTGATCCAGACCATCCGAACTTTTTAATGATCATTTCACAGTTCACGGCAAAAATCAAATGATGCTTGGGCTGGACCTACACATTGACTAAAAATTTTTGGAATAACGGGATGATGTGTCATGGATAGTGCATCAAATTTGTACCGTAATGGTGTATCGTTATCTTGCCCTTATATAGGCTAACCTGTACTCGTAGAGAACAATTCATACCATAGTCACTTTCCAGGCTTTCAGTTAAGCAGTCGTCATAGGCAATATTGTGCCTGTCAGTGATAATTTCGAGGTTTGATTGCTCTTCTTGTGGTGGGTTGTATATCAAGGTTTCTATTATTGAATTGTCGGTACCCGTCATAAGTGCGAATGTTTCGGGCATATCACCGCAATTATTTTTTTCATAACTTGCCTTAGAAGTTGTCGGCCTAAATTGCGCAGCTGAAGGTTGCACGTTTCATGCCAAATAACGTGTGCCAGGTTGTGCACTTCAACTGTTGTCGTTACCTTATGATCAAACAGTATAGCAATTGGTAGATGCGACATTTACGAATTTGGTCGAGGGGTTTTATGCTTTCACAAATGAAATGTTAAGTGCTATCGAGAATATTGTCGACCTTTGTCCAAGTAACATTTATGCGCTCTCTTCTCATCATCACTTATTGTGCTTCTAATGAATCTACGGCAATAATGCATTACTTTGGCAATTTGACCTCGGAGAGCTCAACACAAGATTGCTCCGAAATCTTCTGTGCATTAAAAGTCTTACGTCGGTTTAGTTAAAAAATTCCCGCTAGCTTTGGATTGTGCTATGTGTATGGTTCCAAGCAAACCTTGCTTTATCTTGACAGGGTTTTTTTTTTTTTTGATATTTCTAAGCATTTTCAGTGTAACAAACTGTCCATGACATGACTGTTATATTTTTCATTTTTCCATAACACAGTTAATTATGAAAGAGTTAAGAATGAATTTATGAAACTGTAAGTCCGTATATACGTTGTTTATACATTTTTTTTAAAGTTTTGTTGAAAACCATGAGAAATTCTTACCTTAAAATTTAACGAAAAAAACAAAAAGCCTAATATTTCTTAATCGTCAAACGCAAGCTTTAAGCGGAACTGTTAAGAATTAAAAAAAAAAAAAACGAAATAGTAAAAATTTTTTTACCAGAAATTGTGTCGGGCTTTAGCCGTCGGCGGCGGTTTCATTTTTCAATAATTGTAGACAATTGCAACATTTTTTGCCAGAAAATGAATTAGAAAAAAAAAAAAGAAACAGAAAACGCAAAAGAATATGAATCACTCACTCACTCACTCACTCACTCACTGCACATTTATAAGAAATAAACAAAAAAAAACGTAATTGTAACCAAATATGAATAAATTGTATATAAAAGCGTAGACAACCAAGTGCAACCAAATGGCAAATGTGTTACCATTTATGGATGTGCTTGCCTTCCACGGTTAACATTGTCATAATTTACAAATGTTTGCATAAATTTTGCGTAACTTTTGAAAATTAGAAGCAAAACTTGGATAACCTAACTCTTTGACCCCAACCTTTTCATTTACCCGTTTGCTTTATTATAAAGAAACACACACACACACAAATTTTCTTTGAACGTCAGTGAGCACAAAAAAAAACAGAAAAAACAAACAAAAATTGAAACACTTAAGGCGTTCGAAACAATTTGTTGGCGTTACATGTTACCGTTAAGTAAAACACACAACAATTGTTACCTCTTTCCCCGCACTCCCCCTCCCCACTATCCAGCAAAAAAATGCAATCATTTCTAGCAGTCCCCCGTAGGTTAAAGAAAACAATATGAAAAACATGAGATCATTACGAAGGATGATTTAATGCTCGTGTCCTAAACGACTTTAATGCTAGCGATCATCAAAAGAGTTTTTGTAAGAAATCAACAAAACCTTTAACTATTGAGCTAGCCATTGTTGTTGTTATTTTATTTTTTTATTTTTTCAATAAATTTCTGTAACACTATTATCCCATACGGTTGGACAATTTATAACTTCCAAGCGCCTTGAGTGGCATAAAAATGTTATTAATTTCATCCATATGGTTGACGCAGATCGGTTGATTTCCCCTTCATTTTGTCTGTCTGCAACAATGTTAACCAATGATTTTGTTTGTTCTCTCAAACGCTTACTTATATGCCTGCATGCATTCATGCATAAGGCAGTTAGTTAATGGTAATGATTGAATATTTTTTTGTTTTTTATTGTTTTTAATGCATTGAAGTTACACGCACACATATATATATGTATGCACATACTTATGCACAAACAACAATTGGTAAAGTTAAATTGATTAAAGAAATTTGCATTTTCTGTAAGTGTATTAAATGTCTTATGCTGCTTATGTGTATAGGTTTAGTAAAGATTTTGTTTTGATTTTCTGTACAGATTAAAACTAATTGTTTTTTTTGTTTTTTTTGAAAGTTAAGGTGATTCTTACGAAACGTGTCCTATAGGCTTGTCCGTCCATCTGTCTGCCTGTTCTTCTTACTTTTAATGGCGCAAAAGTTGTGATAGAAGTCTAAAATTAGAACATCGGGACTGGCACGTGTCGCACTTACAAATAGCAAGACCTAAACATCTAGGTGTTATATATAAACCTTTAGTATATATATCTCTAATGCCTTGGTAAAAGTGAAGATCATGTGATTGATACACCGACAGACAACGGAAAAGCAAGTGTTTTGTGGAGATATTCAAAATTCTAAGACCATCCAAGAATTCCGCGCAAAAGTTGTCTTGACCCACCAACCAATTATGCTAACACATGTTGATTGGCAAGAGTGCGTGTAGCGGTTAAATATTTCTACTTTCGCGAATTGTTTTGAAACGAATATTAATAACAGCCTTGACTGTTTAAAACTCAATTCACTCAATCGTGTCTTCAAAATGTCTATAGAAGTGATGCCATGGTTATGATAGAATGCAATAGTCGTAATATTATTTCCATACCTTTAACTTCCAGATTCGGCGACAGCGCTTTCCTCTCTTCGCTTAGCATAGAACAAACTTGGCTTTTACTTTGCTCAATTTTCCAATTGATGCAGGCGTTCGTTTCAAAGCTCTTACACAAAGATGTGCAAGAGGTAAACATAGCTGTTCGAGAAAACTCTTGTTCAGTTCTTCGCGGGCGGTCACGTTAACGAAAAAGGAAAATTTTGAAATTATAGGGTCAACGAGAATCTAAGATCTCTTTTAAAGTAGCCTGAGAATGTACTGCTCTTGTTGTTGTGAAAAGTATTTGCAAAAAAGCTTCATTTTGATCACTGTAAGATTCCAAGCCCATAAAGTATAGTCAGTCCGTCTGTCCTTGAACTTTTTGTTTGCATTTCCCCAAGACTCGAGACGAAATGACAGAAATCGACCTTGTACTTTAAATATTCTGAGTCAGGTTAAACAAATCAAGGCTTAAAAGCAGTGAAGTCTGTGGAAAACTCTTACGTCACCGGACCAAAAGGCTAAAAAATACCCTATGAAAAATGAATATGCTTTGATTAATTATCGTCTACAGTACAGTAGATAACAAATTGATATTTTCTGCATAGAACACTTTGTAGCATTGCTCCTAGAAGCTTACCGTTACACTTGTAAGTAATAAATAGCAACCAACGTATTTTGTGCATTGTTCCATGTGGGTAGTGAGCTTCTAGTGTTCGCTGTAAGGCGTTTAAACAAATTCCTATTTGTTTTTTGTTTACTTAAATTTAAAATTATTTGGACTAATTTTAATTAATTCTCTTATTCTGCTTTATTAATTATATTTGCATGTGTTTGTTTAATTAATAATTGCCTCCTTTCATAGAATGTTAAGGCAATAATGATATTGTTCTGATAATACGAATACGAATACGAATTGGGGCCATGCATGAACATGAAAATTGTGAGCAGGCCTTTATTATCTAAGTAACGTTTCGTTCGCTTTTAATACGTACGTAACATGTGTATATATATATGCATATTGAGCAGTTTGTGTTAGCAAAACAAATAGATTTTAAATTGTTTTCTGTTTTGTGTCTAGTGATAGTCACTTAGAGTACGTGCGTTATATGGGTAACATGGAGATGTTTGAAAAGATTATTAACAGCGGGGAGAGGGTCCACTTTGTAGCATGGGAATGCCGTCACATAAATTATGGAATCGAAAGAATTGTTCTCTTCGACAACGAAAATTTTGGCTCGAGGACAAATGTTATTGAAAATGGTTCGGATTGGATCATTTCTCCGACAACTGCCTTTCAAATGTCGCTATATGAATAATTTAACGGTCAGCCATGGCCCACTATAGCGTTTTTATCTTCTTTTTAGAGATTATTCAGTTCATTCGTCCTATTTCCCAAATGATTTTCTTAAAGAGTTTTTAACTGCTTCAGATTTCTAATTTACCTCAGCCTGTTGGGACATCCTTATAGGGTAGTAGCTGCTTGACATTTTGGAGTTTTGGTAGCCACCGAACGTTAGAAGAGACTAGACGATGGATGCTCTAAAAGTTCATAGTCCATGGTTTTTCATTCGTCTATTGCAAGGACTTTTCTTTAGGTTGGCAGTTCGTCTGGAAATGAATATTTTCTTTATAACGGGCTTTTTTCCTTCAGCCTCTTGTTTGTAGCACATTTTCAAACTACAAACAAAGAAACGTTTATACTTAAACGTTGTTCCGCTTCAACGACGTCATAGTGCAGTTAAATGTTATCTTTACTTCTTTAGTAATTGTGTCATTGTGGAAGAATATAGGGGTATAGTTGTTTTGCTTCACAGTTCAGCATATTCGGAAATGGTAAAGCTTTGAAAAATCCCAGATTGTCTGTCCGTCTTGCATTCCCTAAATGAAAATGTACTCATTTTTATAAGAACTAAAATGAGACCTTCTTTCTTTTTCATAGGCAAAATTTTACACCATAAGCCCTGCCCCAACAAAAAAAAAAATTACTGAAAAGAAAGGTTTAAAAAATGTGAGAAGAAAAAATAAATTTTATTAAATACGCAGACAGTACAGATTTCTATGAAACATTTATGCAGATCTGTCGACTAACATACTCAAAGTTAATGAAGAATATCGCTATGTTCAAGTGAGTGCCTCAAACAGTTGGTATAAAAAACTGATTTAAATATTTTAAAAATAAGAAAGAAAAAAAACAAATCTTTACAAGCTTATCTTAAGTGATGCTTGCCCACATCCCCAAAGGAATAACAGAAAATCAATATGGCATCAGGTGAATCAAGATCGGAAGAGCGTCGTGTAGGGAAAGA
>CCAG010015111.1:0-21298 GCA_001077435.1 Glossina morsitans morsitans
TTTTTTTATTTATTTATTTTTTTTTTTTACAAATAGTAAAACTATGACTGGTTTTTTGCATTTGTTATTAAATACCTAAATTTAAATACACACGTCTATGCATCTAAACATAGATATATGCATATGTGTTGCTGCTTTTGTTTTTGTGTGTGCGAGTATGTGTCTGTGTGCGTGTGTGTGTTATTAACCATTAACTTAATTAAAACTTTATATAAAATTTAACCGTTGTATATACGGAACGGTGTAATAATTAAACTCCGTAAACGAATTGATGGAAGGTGCTCGCAATGCCGATGTCGTATAGTGAATGTTATCTGTTGAGCCAAAAAAAAACAAACAAGAAGAAAAAAACATATATACAATCAGTATATTAATCAGATCTTATAAAGAATAATAAATAGAATACTTTGCTGTAACTAAGAAAGGTATGTATGTGTGTATGTATAAATGTGATTGCTTCGAAAAAGTTAAGTTAACCACTACCTTAGTTAGTTTTTTTTTTTCTTTAATTATTGTTCAGTCTATCTCAACGGTCTGATGGGAACGATGTCTATGCCATTCCGACATTAATTAAGTGGGACAATAAGCCAATAAGTTATGTAAGTGCTTGATTTTGTTTTTTACGGAGATAAGCTCTTTTATTTTAAAATTTACTCTCTAGACGTCAACGGAGTACGCAGTGTCCGAACTTCACTTTTGTGCTACGCAGGGCTTTAATATATAAAGGACGGACGAACGGAGACTTGTGCATAAAGCAACGAAACGATAGCTAATCCCGAAAGTAATATATTTCATAACGTCTTCAATGTACTCTTAATGGAAGGACGGACAGATACGTCTAAACCAATAAAACGGCGGCTAATACTGAATATGGTATTCTTCACATAAAACGTCTATTAAAAATATTGATTTAAATGAAGGGCAAATGGATATAACTAAAATAGATCGGAACAAAACTTAATCAACGACAAGTCTTCCGGGTCTGAGTCTTTCCGGGTCATTGTAAGCATATCGGCAACATTAGCCTTAACCTTCGATAACGGATGTAAGAAGTGAATTCGCCTTACGGTGTATACTGAAGATCAGTCAACTAAATTCGTAACTCATTAACTGCGGATGCGTTATCGGCCTGGTCAGAACTTGTAATGTCAATTTCGAGTCGATACATGTCTGCCACAAGCAGGTTCCATTGATAAAATTACATTAAATCTTTATAAATTCCTTTGGGACTGCTGCAGTCTTTTGTTTACAAAGGGAGTGTTTGCAAGCTCTTCCTATTTAAGGCTCAAATTTGTTATGGAAATACCAATGAAAAGCTCAAAGGCCACTGCCTTGTGCTGCCTGCAGAAATTTGTGAGAATTTCAGAATATCAAAACCAAAGGGACGGATAGACGGACAAAGAGAATTCGTCGAATCGATTTAAAATCTCAAATTGATCAAATAACTGAACGTCTCTTTTAAATGAAAAAGTCTTATAACTTTGTGATCATGATCGTGTGCAATACACTTTTGAATCTCTAACGGCAAGTACTTGTGCGCAGTGTTGAACATGAATACAAAATTAGTACAGCGTTTTTCTTTGGATAAAATGTGAAAGCATATCGTCCAATTACTTTTTCTCTCGCTCTCTTTCTCTTTCCAACCATAAAGACCATAAAACCATATCTCACTTATAGCATGCTTTTGTTATTTATTAAGGAGCAGCGGTTTAGCAAAGACAAGTGGCGGCATGATTACTTCCTTTAGGCGGTCGTCAAAAATGTACAAAACCTCATCATTATTAGTGTATTAAGTAATTATTTGCAAATCTTTCCGTGTGTTGTTTCTCTTAATTATATATATTTCTTTAAATTAAATACGAAATTATAATTAATATGATTCTCACTACTGTAGGAATTTTGTTTTACATATCATATTGAAGCAACATTCGCATATTTAGTTGTTGTGCGAATATGTATATGTATTTATATGTATATGTAGATGTATATGCATGTACATTTATATGTATATGTATATATTATTTTGCTTACCATATAATATAGTGTTGTAGTGTTGTATGTCACTGTGTAAACATCCAATCCAATCTATGCTCAATAGAGTTACTTACACAGTTCTACATATAGTGTATGTTAGAACACTTGTTTTAAGCTGTTTTTGCTCGCTTAGTTTATTCATAGTTGTAATGTTTGTTTTTTTCTCTTTGTTACCAAGCAGTTGATATGTATAATAAATGTGATTAAAAAATATTTAATTTAATTTTTCTTTTGTTATTCATATGAAGAAATACATACATATTTACATGTACAATATTATAATTATCGAGCAAGGTGGGTGGGGTTTCTTTTTGTCCATGAAACTAAATTTGAAATTTTAATTGGTACTTATCTCGTCCTATGCCCTTTTTTAATAAGCGTATGTAATATGAATACATGTTGATCAAAAAGTAATGGGAAAAATGAATTATTCTTTCTTTTCATTTTATTGTAAAAGTTTAACAATTTTTAAGCTATAGGAGGGAATTAATTTTAGTTTCAATGAGTAGCGAACTTCACTTGGCCCGAAAAATTAGTTTAACTTGTAAAGACTTGAGTGATATTTTTCCAAACGATGTGTTATTTAGTCATATGACGATTATGTCTTACAAAGAGTCTTCGCTCACAGATCATGAAGAGTTAGCTTGAGCAGAAGAAGGAATTTAGAGGCAACCTTGAAAAGTTAGTTGCGGTAATCAACTGTCACCACGGATAATGTTATTTTGTATATTTTTGTTAAAATTTTTTCTCGTTTTTTTTTTTTCATCCTTTGATGAAAGCCTTTGCTCGGGGGTACTAAAAGAGGGAAAGCGGCTTCCTCCTCTTTTTCTTAGTTAGTAGTATATTTTCCCAATTGCTTTGTCAAATAAGTAAAAATTCCCCGAACTCTTTGATTACATTGCGTGCATATTAAGGCGACCACAGCACTTCTCTTTTTTATGGAACATAGATTAGTTTATGTAAGTACTGTAGCTCTGTAGCCCTAACTACTGGCAAACATATAAACACTTCCGGTACTTTTTGATCATATGTTGATGTTCGAAAGTATCTCTCGTTTTTTATATATCGCTCGCAACACGTTTCTTTTCAATGAGGAGCAAGAAGTTCCGGATACCTTTTTAGTCAAGATATACGAAGTAAGCTCGAGTTGCTTCTTACACTGAATACATGTTCATAATCCCCAACACTTTGAACAAGCTAGCGTTATTTGTATTACTAGATTCAACTTTTGTTCGACCATCTGGTATATAAGTAAAATTTAGATAACTTTATTTCAAATGTAACGTTGCATGTACTAATTGCTGATTTTAAATCTAATGAGATGTGATGAATGCATTCATTTATGATCAATTATTTTCAATCTGTTTGTATAGACAAAAAAAAAAAGAGAAAAACAAAACCATTATGGTTAAAGTCATTAGAGTCATTAGATGACCATTGTTGAACAACGACAAAAATTTTGCCTGTAAGCTAATGGCAGACATGTGCAGTAAATAACTAACGAAACGCATACAAAAATTGTCCTCGCCTGAGGATGAATTTATGGATACCTATCATCTTGAATCAATGCATGATAATTACAAAAGATTTTGGTTGACAGGGATCATTATCACCCTTCACTTAGAACATGTCCAATGAACGTAAGGCAAATGAAGGGTTAGAAACAAGTGGGAAAAGGTAAATAGAGGCTGTCGTCAGCCTGGGAGGTGTAATGAACACTATATGTCTATATCTACGACCATACATCACTTGTAATTAAACTACGATCTACGGCATTGGAACTTGACCGGACTCGTGTTGGCGACCAAGACCTAAAGAAATATTTATACGAAATGTTAGGTAAGTGTGCTAAGTAAGTTTTTTTCTGTTTTAAGGGTATAAGTCAAGTGCATCTCTTAAGCTGTAAATGTTTATCCAGAGTTTTGTATCTCCTATTAAACTCTATAGATCGGTAATCTCCTTTGTACCACACCTACCTTCCTATTTAACATATGTGTTAAGCTTTAGTTTATCTATTTTGATTTTATTGCTTAAATTTAACACAATAAGCCAACAACAGTCTATTCCCTGAAGGACGGATAGACGGACTTGACTAAATCTTTTCAGAATTTTGCCAAGAGCAAGCAAGGCTTTCTGCAATTCTCTTACTTGTGTCAAACGCTGCAGATGGAATGATAAATCCAGTGTACACCCAGTCTTCGACTGTGACTACACAACACGCAAAGAGAAAAAAAACCTTTTTTGAGTTATGACTAACGTTGAAATAAACAATATTTCGCCTGAGTGATGGACACCTGTCAAATAGCCAAAAAATGTACATGATTGTTAAACCTTTTTTTCACCCATTCACTAAACGTGCACGTATGTATATATACCGTACACATAGTCAGCATTATGTGGTGGAACAAATTTGTAGCTTTTATTAAGGTTACAAATCACATAAGCGCTATGGGCGTAATGGTGGCTATTTTATGAAAACGTAAGAAAATTGAAAAAAAAAGGTAGCCTTTGTAGATGTATTCAAAAAAAAAAAAGACCTAATCATACCGCCAAGGCGACGTTATTCGCTACTAACCTCAGAAGAAGGTTAAAGTGACTATAATTGTTGTTGTTGTTTTATTTATTTATTTTTTTTGGCAACGCTTGACATCTTGACACCCAAACAATACGAAAAAGTGCACATGTTTGCATATCTCCGCTAATGGTTTAATAGAATTTTTTTTTTTTTTTTTTTTTTGAACAAATTATACAAAAATATATAAACACTTGGTGAAGAAACAATAAAAAAAAGAATCATGACATGAGTTTTATGTGCAAATTTTTCTGACATGTTATGATTATGTCATTGGTTTTTTTTTTATTGTCAGTACAGTTGGCAATGCTTCAGTTCATTACAGTCAATGCATTATGTATATAGATTAGTGCTAGGTTGCGACGACACACGCCTTTATAGTTCTAGTTTCATGCTTAAGTAGTCATCGGTCCTGCGTGCATTTAGTGACCATGCAAAACTCCTTGAAAACTTGCATATGAAATACATACATACATACAAGCCAAGTAAGTCAAGGCTTGTATGTGTAAATGTGTGTTCTAGAAAGACTTGTATCTATAAAGCAAGAGACGGACGCCCTTTCGTAAGTTTAAGCAAACCCATCCTACCTATAAATGATTTTATCGCATTGTCTTTAAACACGAAACTATTGTTTATCGTAGTGAAGTTTGTTCGCCAAAGTAAATCAAACTTTTTGAAGCCTTTACTTAATTGCTAAAGGTTATAACCTTATATCTGGCCATTCCATGTTAACAATCTGTCTTAAAGAACATTGAATGCTATCACAGAGAGACGATCATCATTAAATTTAGGATCCCTTTCGTATGTAAGCTTGAATGAAACAGTAAATTAATTATAAAAATTTTCAAACCAAATAAAATCTTAATCTTAATAATCAAAGCACGCAGAACACCTTCAGGGCAATTAAAAAAATTTCGATTATACTTGTTTTTCTATGAACTTTTGTAATACATTTTGTAGTTTTTTCCTTTTTTTTTCTTTCTTGTAACAACATTGCATGAAATAATTAGTGGTAGTAATAATCAATTGTCTTTCTCTTCGGGTTTCGCGTAAGCATAATGCAAGATTTCGTTTCGTTTTTTAATTGTGGTTTCATTCTTGCTTCTATTTTTGTTGGATTTTGTATAATAAATTTATTTATTACTCTTTGCCAAGCAATTAACGATCTATAAGCAAAGACATGAACCAGTGTAAGGATAATACTCCTTTTTGGAACGACAGAATGTTAGTCTACGCAAATTAAGCCAACCGTAGATCAAAAAAAAGCACAGAAAAGCTGTTTTCCTCTTTTTGAAGGAGCTCTCCTCTGTGCCCTTTAATATCGATTTTAATGGCAAAGGTGGATATTTATATTTAATTGAAGTTGAAAGGTCAAATATTTTAAATTTGATTTTGAAACCTCTTCATCGACGAAATCTCGAAAGGCAAAGACTTAATAATTTACTTAATTTGCTTGTGAGAGCTAGAAATGGTTCTTAGAGAGCTTATAAGATTTTTGCTTTCTTAATCGAGAAGTTTCTGAGTCAGCTGAATACAATCCGTCCTTCGGTCCATTTCCCATTGACACTTGTAGTTTTAAAAATTGTGATAAAAATTCTAAATCCCGTATTGTTAACAGATTTTCAGCCATTAAATTCTACATCTATGAAAATCTATATGTATATAATGATCGTTTTGACAAAATATTCTTCTGCATTTATCTGTTTGCTTGACGGGTTTTCTAAGGAAGACTTTCTTCAGACCAAGCAAAATGCATCGGTAGTAAAAGCCATGAGTATAAGTGAACAAATAACTTTCTCGAAGCGAACAAGGACAGTCGGACGCATGGACAGAGCTAAAAAAACTCAGATCGTTTGATGCACGGAGATGTCTGGAAATGTGAATAGTTTCTCTATATAGAAAATAGATTCCTTAGGAATAAGCCCGCATTTTTATAGCCATCATCGAAGGATGAGGGGCATATTCATTTTGTTAAACCGTTTGCAACGTCCAGAAAGAAGTTTCAGAGACCCCACAAAGTGTATATATTCTTGATGAGCATAAAATTCTGAATCGATTTGATGTTCCCGCCTATCCGTCTGCGTAATATCTGACCCATTGGAAGTTCTAAATCGGTCGAAGGGCACGCCTACAGTGCCACGTACACTAAGAACACCTCTGTTTTTGAAAGGGAATAAAGAATTAAAAGACGCTTTCGAAGCCTAAGAAAAATTTGAACTCACATTCTGTAGATGATGCTGTGGCACCTGTAAAATTTGACCATGCCCACCCAATATTATAGTGTAACAAAATTGAATTTTTTTCAACCCCTTTATAAGGCGCAGAAACAAGTTTCAACAGCCCCATAAAATATGTATAATACTTGGCCAGTTTTAAACTTGGAACGAATCTGTCTGTTCGTCTGTCCATGCGCTTGTCTGGACAACTGTGTAGTATTTGTAGTAAACATACTCCCGTTAGCGAAAATGAAGAAATCGCTTGAAAATTGACGAACGAACTTGGAATTGACCTAAACTTTTCAAAGGACACGCCTACAAAGACCAGAGGCAGGCCTATTTTTGAAAATAGAAAACTCGATTTTATAGAGCATGAAAATGAAGTTCTTTTTTTCTTCGTCTTTTTTAGCGTAATGGCGATGGGTGGTCACGACCGTGTACAATTTTCTTACCCGTTTTTGTTATGTGCTCACTTTTTTTGGCAAAATGAAACATAGATATGACTTATGATAATTGAGGAATGCCCTGTAACGTCTTCATTGAAGACGTGCATGCATTTATGCACAAAAAGATGCAAATAAACATTGCAAGGATAATGAAAATTCTGTGAGATAAATCTAAGTACAACTCGATCCCTGCAGAGCACTATAGCTGTCTAATAAAATGTAATAACAATTCATTAGTGGTACTCCCTACAGAGCTGTTGTTATTGTGTCGTTAACGATAAACTTTGCAGATAAGAGATTAAATGCATAGCATATAACACAAGGCACATATAGTGATATGTGATTCTGTAATAGGCACTAAGGCAAGTTTAAGAAGAAGAGACACAAAGTAATCATTAATTTCTTTAGATTATGTTGATGTTATGCTACACGCAAATTGGCATAAGTTCTTTGTAAAATTTCAATAACTACTTTTTAATCATTAACTTTTACATCTTGTCTTACGATTCATTTGCAACTAATTCGGTAGAAATGTCTCCCAATCTCCTGCTAATGCTTAATGCCTTTCTTTATGCTTTAATAAAAAATGGCAAACATATCATGTAATCATGTCAGTTGGTAAAAATGACTGATATGCAAAACTGATTTGCAATTTTAGCACAATTTGCTACTAAGCCACAAATGCACACACACACACACACACTCTACAAAAACAAATCTTAAATGAGTTAGAGAGAACGATATTGAAAAACCGGTAAAGTTAAGTAAAGCATTTTTTTCTTTTTTTTTTCCCGTTTTTCTTTTGACATACAACAAGATCTAGCAAATGGCTAGCAATTGCTTTTTCGATTTGTAACAATTTGAAGGCACTTGTCTTCTTTGACCGTTCGTTGAATATATAAAGAAAACGTGATCCCACAAATTGACATACATTAATACTTGATTTCTTTTTCTTTCATACGTTTCTCAATTGCTTTATTTTTCCGTTAACAAGAAATGAAAAACAAGTACAAACACTATCACCATTAAATACCCTGCACCATCCTACAGTTATCTATATAATAAGTTTTCAAAATAGGTTAATTAAATACCCTGCACCATCCCACAGTTATTCATATAATAACTTTTCAAAATAAGTCATTATATGGGAAGCGCTCGTAAAAGTAATCCAATCCGAACCATTTGCCAATAGTGTGGGTCTTTCGACCACAAATATTGCACTATACCAAATTTCATTGAAATATCTGCAAAATGACCAGAATACTAGAAAAGAAGACAGACGGACAGACAAGCTTGGATCAAAACAAAAAGTGATTCGATATAATAAGAGATAGGACCCTCTCAAGTCCTTCTGGGTGTTGCATACATTCGGACAAACTTAGTTTATATCAATACAAGAAGTAATAGTAAGAGATAGGTTAAGAGATAGGTCCCTCTTAAGTCCTTCTGGATGTTGCATACATTCGGACAAACTTAGTTTAGATCAATACAAGAAGTAATAGTAAGAGATAGGTCCCTCTTGAGTCCTTCTGGGTGTTCGGACAAACTTAGCTTAGATCAATACAAGAAGTAATAGTAAGAGATATGTCCCTCTTAAGTTCTTCTGAGTGTAGCATACATTCGGATAAACTTGGTATCCTCTTGTACCACAAGTGATGTAGGGTACAATGTAGGTTGTTTTTTCTTTTTGGTGAAAATTCCACGAAAATGTTTATATAAACTTTGTGACCTAAGTATTTTTTTTTTTTTTTTGCATAGACAAAGAGCAGAAAAAATTTCACGAATCTTATGAAAAAACGTCAAATGAGAGAAATCATACGAATAAGAAATAATAAGGAAGTTTTAAAATTCAAACTCGGAAATTAATGCAAAATTGCAACGTAATTTCAAAAAAAAAACACAAAAAAAAAAAGAGAAAAAGTCATCTAAAAATGATTTAAAAGAAAGTTTTAATGACATCAATAAACTGAGTTAATAGCTGAGCGCATATTATCTCCACGATCCAAATACTCTATGCTGTGTTAAAAATTTATTTAAGTAAAACATGGCAGCATATTAAGTGAGACGAAATAAATAAAAAGACATTAAATTAACATAAAATCTCCCTCTGGTTAAAATAATTTGTAATTTGTGAAGAGATTGCAATAAAAATGTTGTTTCTTTCGTTTCCTTACATCAACAACTTTTAACTGTTGACCATATTTTATTTCTTTCACTAAATATATATTGTGTATGTGTGTGTGTGTGTATGTGTATATATTTGTTTCTGTTATATTTTAGTACTTAAAAGTAAAACAATTGTTTTTTATTTTTTTTGTTTTTATTTTTTTGAATAATGATGAAGAGAAAGAAAATGGTTTAAAATTAATGACCACCTTTCCTGTTAAAGTTGCATAACCGTGTTGTTACTAGTGGTAGTGGTGGTGGTGGTGGTGTTGTAGGAAAAGTTTAAGTTAAATAACTGTAGGCTTTTTAGTAAATATTTCAAACTGTTTAAAATTATTTTGTTGTTGTTGTTTTTGTTTTTGTTTTTTTTTAAATTTTTTTATTTACTATAATGGTCAACGGGCAACATTGATACAACTCCCACAATTAATTTATGCACATGTGTTTTTGGCAGAATACGTTAAACGATTGCCGTAAAAAATGAATTTATTTCAAAAATTCAAAAAAGAAAAACAAAAAAAAAAGAAACATTTTCGTTTTCAACTAATAAGACATACATACATACATACGTAAGCCAAGTGAATGCTTTATGTATTAAATTTATAGGGAATTGTAGCGCAAAAAAAGAAAAAAATGTTTAGAAATAAAGTAATTTTGTTTCATTCGTTGTTTAACAATCTCCTTAAAGGTGCGGTTAGCTAAGTGAAATGTAAAATTTATACAAAAACGAAACATTAATCCAAGTATTTAAACATTTACTCGCTCGCAAACAATTCATAGTAAGCGTACTTTGTACTTAGTTGCTATCTTAAAAAATTTCATTTTAAAAAGCACTAAGAAAATTCGGACCAATCTGCGCCCGTCCAATATAAAAATATGCTGTAATGACCATTACCCGGCCCATTTGATATATTGTTTAAAGTTTTTTTCTTCTTTTTTTTACAGAATAGAAAACATAATTAGATCGGTAATCGATAACCGCAATAACCGATAATTGATTTTTGGTTAGGATCAACTGTTTAAGAAGAAAACAATAATCCGGGCGCACCCTAAATGAACATAAGCAAGGAAACGATTGTACTTAGCCGTCAGCACGTTTATCTTAAAAACACATAATGACACAGTAGTGAGCCACTGTCCACTGTTAAATACCTTACAGCACTTTCCGGTTATTCATATGCTGTCTCTTCAAAATAAGTCGCTATATGGTCGAAAAAAGTGATCTGATCGGAACTATTTTCAATAGCGCCCGTCCCTTGATCAGAAACCCGTCACTCTAGCAAACAAAATCTGTAGATTGAACACAAGAAAACAATATGGACATAGGGAGAGACAAGTTTAAATCGATTCAGAATTACTTTCTGATTCATTCGGTATAATAAAACTGATTTTATCTTAAGACATTCTAGGTACTGCCAACCTCCGTACAAATTTACTATACCTTTATGCCACCAGCGGTGTAGGGTATAAAAAAAATTAAAAAAAAAGAAATTTCGATATTCTATAATAGGGTGTGTGCTTGGCTGATTGTTCCCATTTTTGCAGATGTTCTGTAGGACCATCTGTAGAATACACGTTGATGTTTTTAGCGTTAGGTCAGCTCTAGTTGATAAATAAAAAGGGGAAAAGCCAATAATTTGTGTCCCACGAAAAGAAAATCTTGTTGAACGACAGTGTGCACCAAGGACACATCCATGCGTGGTTTTGCGCGGCGGTCACTTGTGGCAAAATCGTTTACACGATTAGGTGGTTGGGTATTGTGGCGTAGATTCCAAACCAGTCGATTGTAGAGAGGGAATTTCCAATATCGAATATATAGTTTTAGTCGGGAAATTATCAAGGGAATCCTCTCAATTTTAAAGGTTCTTGGTTAAGACTTAAAGAGCATTGAATACAACGTTCGATGAGAGCAATTGAGAAGGATTGCCTTAAACATCTCTAAGCTACAAGGAATAGTGCGTAAAACGCAGATTAGGCGCTAACAATACTACTGCTATAAAGACGGACATAATCATCCTATAAGCTATTGGAAATTATGTAAGAAAGAGGTGGAATCTATTATGTCAAGCCAACATAAAAAAGAAGAAGAAAAATCCAAAGTGAGGTAATCGAAAACATTCTCATACTCGGCCATTTTTTAAAAAAATATAGCTCATCATTTGGGGGGATGTGCGGTATACGTGTAACGCGATGACCAGAAAGAAATGAGAAATTAGAAAGAGAAGAGAGTGACCGCAGTCTAATGGGTGTGTGCTCAACCAGTGGTTACTATGCTTCTAGCAACTGGACACTGACTATAGCTACGACCAAGTATGATACTCTACCTCGCTTCACTTCGAATTAATCCCGCGAAGATCAACTTGGCAGTTATGATTCCTGTTTACTCAGCTATACATTTTCATATACTCTCAGGTTTCGAAGAGATTTGATTAATATTTGGACTAACTTTCAGACCGACATGTGGTGTGGAGTGGAATTTGTAGTTCTTTATGTAATATAAATACTAGCGTAGCGTGGGTAGATTGCTCTCACTTTCAACTCTTGGTGGCTATCAACTCCCACCTCAAGTAAATGTTCCAGAAACAGTCGAAAGAGGGACGTCGCTATATGGACTTAAAACGTTCGGTTTATCCTCAATGGCTCTGTTTTATGGGATTCAGGTAATCTCTGTTGCATAAATCTGAGAGTTGGAAATTTAGTTTGTCACGGCCGTGAAGTGAAAAAATAAAGAGACCAACTGTACTTAGAAAAATCTTAAATGTGTTTGCCTAGAATTACCCTAGAAAAGTTGTACCGACTTCTCATGAACTGAAAGTGCACAGATCATTAGACGATAAAAGCAATGTATTAACAAAGATACGAACCCGGATATGTACTTCATAATAAAGTAAAAAGAAGAAGAAGACGAAGAAAATTTAAATGTAATCACATATGTAAATCATTCATAGTTACACGCGCTGCTGCACAAAAGAAAGAAAAATAACGCTGTAGACATGTAGATAACGTTTTCTCGATATATATGGATAAAGAAAACCAATAAAATACGCAAGCTTTACATCTTACTAATCAATATAAGACTCATTCAAATGTTTCACTAATACTGCTACCCATGAGTTATGTGAAATTTTTATTTTTCAAATAAATAATTATACCCTACACCATTTGTGGTGCAGGACGGATGTGCGGACGTATGTAAGATGCAGAAGGGCTTGAAACAGTTCCACCTCTTATTATACCGATCGATTCAGAAACATAATCTGAAATGATCTAAATCTGTCTGTCCGTCCGGGGGCTCTCCATGTAAATTTCTGTTCAAGCTAGAGGTTGGAATTTGTGGGATATTTTGATGAAATTTGGTACAGCGACGTGTATTGATCCAAGGACGAATGCTAATGAAAGTGATTCAGATCGGTTCCTTTTTTCAACCACTCGTCATACAACGCCCAATCGTGAGACGTCGCTATATGGGAACGAATTGCAGTTTTTAAAATTTCTCGACAAAAGTGACGAGAAGTAATAGTATTTCGGCATTCTAAATTGATGTGAAAACTTTGGACCAATTGAAGAAATTTTTGAAACCCCTCTCATATAAGGAAAAATAAAGTTCATATGATGAGAAGGCCTAACTTTCAATGCTTCAAGAAGAAAATCATGTCATAATAGTAATTTAAGATAAAAAAATTCACTGCATCAAATTTGGATCATCTCGGCCTATTTTTTTCGATTCTACTCTAATAAGGATTTTCACGAAAATTGTATATAGTGATCGAAATCGGTCTATAATATTATAGTAATTTCATACAAAAATGAATTCGTCAAAATTTGGACCATCTACGCCTATTTCTATTTTTGGATCCTGTCCTATGTAAGAATTGAACTTGTACTACATTAGATTGCTTAGTGGACCCGCTTCGCCATAAATACGCCCATGAAAAATAATGCCTTTATATAGAAAAACAAGATATAATTTTTATGTTCCATAATAAAAAATAAGAATTATTGTGTAGAGCATTTAAAAGTCGACCTTACTCGACAATAATGTTCTTACGTGTTTTATAATCAAATAGCGAACGAATTTAGTTAAAAAACCGACAAAGAAACATTCTTACATAAGTAAATAATTCTCTCTTAACAGCAATTAGCGAATTGCTAATAAAAAAGAATTATGTGATTTAGAAAACATTATGCAATACATTGCTACTAATACATGTAACACTACTGCATCTACTGCAACGACTGCAAGTCAAGATCTCTCTATAAATAGTTCACAAATTGTTGTTATAATAATTGTCACGTACGATCAAAAATTTATATAAGTTTGGTTTTTTTTGTTGGTTTTTTTTAATAAAAAAAGAAAACGTGAGTACTTCATGTAAAGAATGAAAACACGAGTAATAATAAGAAAAAATTGCTAATAAATATAAATAATATATAATTATATATAGGAATGATTGATTGATTGATTGGTTGATAAGTACGTCTTGTACGTTGTATAACACGTAGACGTTGTGTAAATTAAAGTTTAATTGTGATCTCTACACACACACACACACACATACAAGTCAGAGAGAAGCGAATATGATAGTAAGAATAAACCAATACATATGAGCCAAGCTAAAAACAGTGCATTATAAGTCAAAGGAAATAAGTGCAGATAATAATTTATTTAAAATAACTGCAATCAAATTAAAATATTTAAGGAAAACTAACAAGAAAAACAAAACAATAAATATTTAAAAAAATATTTATTTATTACAAAGAAGTAAATAATAATTATACCATGTGATGGCTTGTGATAGATAGTGTGCGTTAGGTGGGTGGAGGTAAGCAAACTTACTTTCAGATTGTGCCTTAGATAGATAGGGGGCTTCTGTAGATTACATTGCACGAAAGGTATGCTCTAGAGTTGAAATTTCCAAAGACAATTTTTGAGTCCTTGAGTCTTGGATGCACATAACTCATAGCTATTGTTAAGAAACTATTGTGATCGAGAGGTGCATTTAGTTTGCGCGGACTTATGCAAACAAGTCCGATGGGTAAGCGAAAGTAAACAGACGAATGTTGCTATCTAGACAAGATATGGGAACGATTTTTGCCACAGAGATATGGCATGAAATGCCAAAGCAAATCTAAGTAACATGAGGGCTACCCCTTCGATCTAGTTCGCTCATTGTTAAAGGGTAAGTCTTATTATCTTTTCATTACAATTGAAGATATATTTTTTATAAGGTTTTTGGGGCGTGTTTTTTTTTTCTTGAGATTAACTGATCTAAGCGAATAAGAAGTCTGCAAAGTTGTTGAACGAAAATATATATCCTTTTCTGCAATTTGAAAAAGTGAACTTAAATTGAGTTCAAATTTCTAATCCTAACCGATTTGTATTAAATAATTTTGTATGTATGTATGTATCGAATACTTTTTCTGAAACTATTCTACATTTTTTCAATAACAAATACTCAAAATTGAGTGTCTTTAGCACTGTGAGATGCCAAAGTCGTCCCTCGCTTTGTCCTCACAGGTTCTTCGTCTGTAAATGGGGAGTTCTAGACTAAGTTAGAGTAAGAATTAGGATTAAGGAGAGGAATAAGAACAAAGGGAATCAGAAAAAGGCGAGAGTGTTAGTTAAGTTTAGTATAGATAAGAGTTAGTGGACTTTGGACGACGAAAGTGTGAAGTTGACTCTACGAGAAAGTGAAGGTCAGGTGGCCGGCATTCTTGTGAATTTACTTTGATGTAAAATAAATAATTCTTTGTATCTCACATAACGAACAATGAAATTAAAATGCAAATATCGAACAAAAATATAATAAAAATTCTTGTAAATCAAAGCCTGATGTTGCTGAGCTTACCCCAGCACCAGGGAATGGGCAAAAGCCCTCCCAGAGTATTTTTTTGATTCATTAGGTTGCTTGATTTTACATAGTTTATAATGCTAAATAACCAGATCATTTCAAGATTGTGTATGTCCATGCATGCATTATTTGAGGACTTGTAGCGCTTTACACACACACGATCAAATAGAGAAGCAAGTCAACATTTTAATTTCATTCAGGTTTTCATTGTTTTCGCATGAATCAAGGAGCAACATGCAAGGAGCAACAAGCAGAGCCCTTTGCCTAATTGCTTCCCTCTTCTGGCGTAAACGGCCTAATTGACTACAATGAAAACCAAAGTTCGATAGAGTCAGTGAGAAGTTTAGAGGACAAAGCACTGGAGCAATTAAGAGGCGAAAGGGTGACGAAAGGCAAAATGAGGATCAGAAAGAAAATAATATTAGGTTGTTCTTGACTTCTCGATACCCTCGACTTTCGTCTTGCACTTTCATGAGTGAAGATTATACTCTTAGTTACTTGGCCCAGGTCGATTAGTCCCCCTTTTGCGGTGATGCTGTAATGCTGCCCTTTGGGCATGTGTGGAAACTTTCATTATTGTATCTGTGGTAGTGAAGGAGTGATGAGCAAAGTGAAATGTTTTTTTCTTTTGAAAGCAGAAGTGTTTCTCTTTATTCTTTACTGCAGGCGTGTCATTTGCCGGTTTTAACCCATATCCAGTGTTTTAATGTTTTTTGCTTCTTCTTCTTCTTTATGTTTAAAAGAGATGGCGACAAAAGCGATTAAGTGTAACTTCTATTATTTCCATTACTACGATACCCGAGTAAATAAAATTTATTAACAAAATAAAATAAACAACATTTTTAAGTAAGTAAAAAATGTAAATAATTAAATTACAAAGCAAACGTAGATATTGTGCTTTAGCTAATTAATACAAAATAAAAGTAAAAAAAAAAAAACTAAATTCCAAATAAAAAGAAAAATTAAAACAAAAGCAAAATAAAACAAAAATCAAAAATATATTTTTTCCAAATTTTTTTCAACTTTTTATTGTTAATAATTATCACTATTAATTTTTATTATTTAATTTTTGTACAAAAAAATAAAGATAAGTAAAAAAAATAAAATTTTTTAATAAAAATTAACTTAAAAAATACAAAAAACAAAATAGAAGCTCAACAAAAAAAAAAAGAAACAATCATAAATACAAATTAGAAAATAATTTCGTGTAAAATAATAAATTTCCTAGAATTGCATTTAGCAATTTTTTAAACGAAAAAAATAATATTAAAAAAATGAAATTAAAATAAAAAGCAATTTCGTCTTGAAACGAATCTTCGATACACAAGCAATTACCCTGAATAGCTTCTCATTTCGGACGGAAAATTGTGCTTCTACTCCCGAACACTCGACTAATCTCGGAACGATATCTCTCTATCTGTCAATAAAGTAACCGGAATTGTACATTTAGCAAATAACTGTGATGTGTGGATCGGCAACAGCAAAAATTAACTTTTCAACTTGCGTATAATCAAAAATGCTGCCTGATCCAGCGGAGAGAAAATGTACTCTAACATGTACCATATCTCTATAAATATATACCTATCTTGCTTGTCAGGAGTAATTACTTTGACATTTTCGGACTACTTCATGTTCATTTTTCCCGATAAGAAAGCAGGTGGATTTTTGAAAATTCCCGATACTTTTTGACTTGCAAATTTTTAAAAGAGCGCCAGCTACGAACCTTTTCACACACTTGAGTTGGGCGAGTTGTAACCAAGCTTCTGCCAAGGCTTGTAATGGACGGACGGAAGGACGGATGTAGAATTATATATGGTTAAAATTATAATTCGTCTCCTTCCTCCTTTAATGTGGGCGAGTGATTACACATGCGTGTGTGTGTGTGTGTGTGTGTGCGCATGTGGGAAACTTCTTGGCACGTGTCTATGTAATTAAAAATTTCATTTCCGTTCGACGGTCCATGACGTGTATAATGAAATCATACGTAAAGTGCATTAGCTAGTCACTGAGTTTAATGATTTATTATGCTAAGCCGACTTGTGCTTTACATAAGCTGTTATTTATATACTCTTAGGTGCAAAATACATGTTCAACTACAAAGATAATTAAAGATAAAGTGGTAGCAATCAAACATTTATTATTATTGTGTATTGCTAAGCTACTATTTCATACTCTGTACTCTACCGTACAGTTTGCGATCATTCAAATTCAGCATTCGATATTCATCTTTGTTTCTCTTTTTTTTTCTCTTTTTTTTTTTTTTGTTTTTCTTGGTGCTAATGGTGATTGAGGTGAGTGCATTATGTCGGTGTGTTTGCTTAGTTATCTCATCATTTTATTCAACACCATCATGCATGTATGCAAGTATGTACCAGCAACTATTAAACAACCATTACGTTAATAAAAAGTAAATTTTTTTTTATTTATTTGTTTATTTATTTATTTATTTCTTGTATTTTTTTTTTTTTTTTTTTTTGCATTTTATTTGTTAAACTTTACGTGTTTTTTTACGGCTTTTAATTATTATAACGTTTAACTTTGTTTGCAATTGTTTTGGCTTAAAATGTTATGGAACATGAGCATGAGTTTTTTAAATGGTACTTAGCGCGCTCTCTTTTCTCAGTTATTGCAAAAGAAAAAAAAAAAAAAAGCAAAATTTTGTTTTTATTTTTTACACAAAAAAAAAGAAAAATTCATTTAACAAAAAAAAAAAAAATCTTATTTTTAAAAATCAATAAATTATTGGTGCGCGTTCATCATCCGTTATATATTGTATGGCGAATCAGTATAACTAAAGATGTGTGGGCGGGTGTGCGGTGTGTGCGGGTAGGTGTGTGTGCATTTCATATATATATATATATAAATATCTAACTACAGGTGTTAACGCATGCATGTATTTGTTGGGTTGTTGAGGGATGTTTGGGAGAGGAGCAGTGTTCGATTGTGTGTTGTGTGTTGTGTGTTATGTGGAATCAGCAATCTGTGGCGTTTAACCTCTTCCTCCAACTAAGATAAAAATATATGGAATAATTTTTAATATTAATTAAAGTTTTTTTTTTGTGAAAAAATCGTACAGTGTATTATATAAAATAAAAAAAAAAAAAACAATAACGATATTAAAGTAAAATTTTAAAATTAACAAATTAAAGCTTTGTTTGTTTCATATTCACTGAGTTTAGTTACAATGTAATTAATTATATTATTGCTACGAACACTACTTGTGCTTAAAAAAAAAAAAGTTTTTTTTTTTTTTTTTTAGTATTAAAAATAAATAATTTAATGTGATTTACTTTGCTGTGGCGGCACAAAACCGAACCCGGAAGCACCAACAATAACACCGCTAGATTCTTCAATCGCATCTGGTGGTGAGGGTGGAAATACGACAGGACCTTAAATGAAGAAAAATGAAAATAAGTAAATAAAGTCAGAATAACTTTTCTTTAGGAAAACATCTTTATTAGAAAATCTGGATAAGCTAATCCCTTTGATCTCGAAACTTTGCGCAACGTTATAAGTAATGTCCGGAGTTGTTGAAGAAAAACAAATTAGAAGCCTTCCAGCCCATCTATAGAAACCCTTGATCTTCTCTCTCTTTTTCTCATTCCATTTTTCCTTATTAAAGCCTTCTCATGCAAATAGTTAGTTAACAATAGCTAGGTATTAAATAAACCCTAGAGTACTTGGAATTTCAGCCATTCCACGTAACATGTATTTGGAATTGTTCCTAAAATTTCTTAATTAAATATTACGTAGTCGCCTTTGAATGGCGACTCCAACGCACGCATTGTGGTTAGGCCAGTTTCTGCTGCTTTCATGTATTGTTCTACAGGTGGCAACACTCATAGTATTCTTTGTGAAATTCAAGGTCTCAAGAATTTTCAAATTTGTATTATTTTGTGTAAAACAAGTTTCCTCGCATACAATACATATATGGCATCCAGCTATTGGCACGAATGCTCTTTCATGTTTCCAGCTGATTCGAAACGCTTTTCACGAGGTAAAAACTTGACCATCGAAGTAATAACTTGAGGAGAGGCTCGAATGGACCCATTTTATGCGAGTAGTGTGCTTTTTCATTCCAATTAGTATAGTTTTTGACTTCCTCTCATACCATGATACGAGAAAAGTTGATTTCTTCTGAAAATAAGTCTTCGAGACTTATACCACGTCAGCTTATTGGTTTGCTGGAAACAGAGAACACTCGCTAGAGTGTCCAAATCGGAAACACTTTCCTGGTCATCTTTGTTATTTGGTGGAAATATGAGCATCTGTACCAATGCACCGAAGATGCGATATGCTTCACCGTCGATTCGTCAGAGAGCCCGCAAAGGCAACATATTCCGCAACATCTACTTGCTCCGACTCGATATTTAGAATGTTTCTATACGGATTTGCTTTTGTCTCAACCGGTTCAGTGTGTCGACTTCTTTAGCGATATGCTCGTGCACTCGCGGGGTGTTTGTAATATGAAAATTATGTTGTAATGGGACAACTTGACGAAATGACAAAAATATTTTCTAAAATACATTATACACTTTTCATAATGTCAACATTTTATGAGGATATCCGACAAGGACGGATAGGCGGATCATGACGTATATACTCGTCATACCTAGTTAATTAATTAAATTAGTCCTACTACCAAGCGAATTGCTACCGTAGCCCAACATCGTGTGATATGTCCTATGATGAGCACATTATCGTTTACGTTTCAGTTTTCGGACGGAAGACCGCTCAAGAGTATCTCAAAGTTTTATCTGCAGATCTCAATTCAAAGCAAACGGATTAAGTTTCAATTCCTAAAGTTAGTTACATGCGGGAGTAAGTAATGACAAAATGGACAGATGGACAGACTAAATCTTATCGAAAATATATAGATGACATTTACCTCTATTTTGACGAGGATCTCTTATACTATTCGCTGCGGGGAAATCTATTGAATTGTAATTAAATTGTCTAGATGGCCCATGACCGAAATAACGTTGACCTGCAACCAAAGCTAGTGAAGCGATAACAGCAAAAATGGTGATTAGCTGAAATGATAAAATAAATACAAAACCAAATTATTAGAGAAAATTAATTTAATCTTAAAATTACTTAGTATAAACGGCATAAAAATCAAAACCAAAAACATATTTCCTTCGAAACATAAATAAAGTCAATAATTATCCTTAAAAGCAAGAAAAAGCAAAGCAAAGAAATGACTAACTGACTGATCGTGGCTTTAATGGCATTAATAGAAACCTCCGTTGTACGTTAAACTTGTAATAACCTTGAAAAAAATGCCAAAATTAACTTTCTCAAAATTATAGATACATTTACGGGGCAATCGCTGATAACAATAACAACAAACTTTGCAATTATTATGATTTAACCCCATTTAGTGCGCGAGCATGAAAATCATAATATTTCAGCAGCTTTGATGGAACGAGTTTTTCATCTTTTTTTGTTTTCTTTTTTTTTTTTCTTGGTTAGTGGTGTAGTAATAAGAGAATAAGGAAAACACTTTTGGTTAATAAAATTGTAAATAAAATGTTTTTTCTATTTCTTTTTTCTTATTGCTTTCATTGACTGTGTGTTAACGATTAATAATAATAATAATAATAATAATGAAAAATGAAAACCGAGATAAACCGACAGTAAAGTATTCGAAGTTAATCAGAAAAAAAAAGAAAAGAAAAAAAAAACCATGAATAACATGGTCAGTGCAGTACATTCACTTTTATTGTTGTTGTTGTTGTTGTTGTTGTTGTTGTTGTTGCTGCTATTGCTGTTGCTGCGGCAAGTTGGTGTATATGGGGTGTTGCCCCAAAAACTGCCACACAATATGATTAATTTTGTTTAGTGTCTCTTAGATATGTATAGCGCTAAAGAATGTAAAAAAAAAACTTCCTGGTTTTTTTTTTTTTTTTTTTTTGATTTAAAAAAAAACAATTCATTCGGAATCGAGTATTTTTCATATCAATTACTCGGTCAGTTGGCAAAATTGATTTTTATGCTAATACATTGTAG